>JANSTW010106000.1:0-17724 GCA_027564275.1 Diadocidia ferruginosa | reverse complement strand
ACATAACTTCTGCAGATCATATATACCCAAGGAGAACCTTCTTACGTATTCGGTTCTGGAAATAATCTCATGGGAGCCCCTGGAATGGAACCAACCATTTTTCGATAAACTAACTTTTGCAGATCATATATACCCTACAAGAACTTTCTCACGTATTCGGTTCTGGGAGTAATCTCATGGGAGCATCTGAAATGGAACCAATAATTTTTTCGAGAACATAAATTCTGCAGATCATATATGTCCAAGGGGAACCTTCTTACGTATTTGGTTCTGAAAATAATCTCATGGGAGCCTCTGGAATGGAACCAACAATTTTTTCGAGAATACGTGCTCTCCAATTATACATGCTCTAAGAGTTCTTAAATCAGCTGTCAGTGTATCATTCCATCTAGCCCGCGGTCTACACGTCTCCTCCCCTCTGGATTAAAATTAAAAATTCATAAAAATTAAATTAAATTCATAATATACACATTTTAAAGTAATCGCATTTTATCTTTATTTTTTATTTTTTTGATATGCAACCTCAATTAATTTAGATTATAAATAAATTATCATACAATTATTGACATTTTATTAATAAAAAAAATAAATACATAAATGCTTTTTAATTAAACAAAATTGACATTCTAAAATGTCAATTTAATTTAAAAAAATAAATATTATAAATTATTTAAATCCTTATAATATAACTAGGTATGGGAAATTATTATTTTAATGATGATGACTACCTATAATATAACATTTAATTAAAAAGCTTTTATTTTAAAATCATTAAAATATTTTTGTAAGTTTCATTGTGATAATTTATCGCAATTTCAACAAAATTGCGTAAAATATTATAAAATGCGATTTATATAGGGTGATGGAGGGCAAAATTTTTAATAAATTCTCGTTGATTTGACCATATTTAGTATTGAAAAAAATTATACTTTTTTCGTTGTTAGCTAATATATGGTTAATGGAATTATAGAATTATTATTTTTTTTACTAAAACATATACGTCCTTACAATCTAAAAAACTTGAAAATACAAAAAAAAAAATGTTGTTAAAATGAACATTCAAATCAACAGCGAAAAGCAATTATTGATTCTGGCTTTTAATGAAAGTATATGCGGCTTAGCTTTTGTGCTTCACAAGCCATATAATAGAATTTTTCCTAGAAATCAGCAAACCTAACCATTAAAATCACCAATTATCATTTATATAGGAGATTGGTTCAATTCTGCACGTCGAGTTGTATAATATGATCCACTTAACTCTCTATTCATATTTTTTATTTTTTATTGAATCACATACAAACAATGCCGCATAGACAATTTGAGTTTACTCGCATTCTGCATATATATTCACATTTTTCATAAAATAAAATTATTTTTCAATAGCAGCAGCAGCCACTTATCATAAAATTTTAATCAAAACATTTTTCAATAAAAATGATAAAAGAATTGAAGTATATTTTGTATGCGAATAATATATTATGCTATCGCATATACATATATGCTTCATAAATAAATTGTATGTTAACTATATCTATATAATAATCTATATGGTGGCCTATTGAAAAATGACCTAACTACATATTAGTGATTAATTAATATGAAAACCAACTTCCATCTAACATTAATGGAAAACTTCAATTTTGGATATTTAGGAATCTCTCAAATAGTGTTATTAAAAGAAGTTATACAGAGTTTGTCCCATTGCTGATGAGAAATGTAGATGTTGTAACAAACCTTTCGCATCACATATATTCAAATTTTTTAGATGATTATAACCAAATAAAGTTTAATATTTACATAAATATATACAACAACAGTGTGTTGTTTTATACATAAAAAAATAATTTACATACAAAATTAATCAATATTTTTTAATTGATTTTCTTCTATTCTTAAAGTTTTTTTTAATAAATTCAGTTTTTACATTATAATAAATGTTTAAAAATGAAAACGAAAGATGGCGCTTATTGAAGACTTGGTATAGTTTTCTTCATGCACCCTCTACCGATAAAATTGTGAACAAATAATATGATACAAACAAAAAAATTGTAAATATGAAAACGTATTTTTTGTATTACAGAAGTAAAACAGACATACGACTTTCGCAAGGTAAGGAGCATGACAGCATAATATAATTTTTTAGCATATAGGTATTATTTTCTGAATTCCCTTCAAGCAAATTAAATTAATTAACTTAATACTAGTAAAAGAGCTAACATGGGGTAGAGAGAGGTTCAAAGGGTCGTGAGTTTGAAACATCATAATTTGACCTTAGAATTTTCTTAATTTAGATTTATTTTTTTAAAAGCGAAACGATTGCCGTGGTGTGGAAGTCAATTATAGCTGTCGGTCCGCATGAATGACACTATAACAGATAGAGTTCTTGAAATAATAGATCAAGTTTTTTTTCTCAATTCCGAGTACGTGTTAGGATTGGTTTTTTTAATTTTTTTTATGTACATATAATTTATATGCAATATCAATTCAAATTTACATATCGAGGGATGAACTTCAATACCTCGTATGTGCATTTTTTTAAATTTTAGAAGAGGGCCAAAAAACAACTTATTTAATGAACAGAAATATTTTACTTTTACAATTTTCTTTTTGTTAAACTAAGTAAAAAGGTATATTTACTACGTTTAAAAAAAAAAAAATTGTAAATTAAAAATATTTCAGTTCATTAAATAAGTAGTTTTTTGCTCCTCTTCTAAAATTTAAAAAAAATGCACATACGTGGTATTGAAGTTCATCCCTTGATATATACAATTAATTAATTTTTTATTTAGAGGCAAATTCAACACAATGCAGGTTATACCATTGCCTTAAACTACGGTTTCTATGGAGACGTATACGTTGGACTTATACGTATAGCTCCTCTTTTATGAATTAATTTAATTCAAAAAAGAGGACCTATACGTATACGTCTCCATAGAAGCCGTAGCTTTAAAAGTAAAAACTATAATTTTTTTATATATGTACAAATTCATATTTTTATAAGTAATATTAATTAATTAATTCAGATATAAAATAATAACAACAAATTTAAATAAAAAAAATAAAAATAAAAATAAAAAAAAATTAATAGAAAAGGAACATAAAAAGGGATAGGTAATAGTAATTAATACAATTTTGAAACTTAATTTTATAAAAAAAGAATTTTAAACATTTTTGGAAAATTAAGAACAAAATTCAGTTTTCTATTTTTTTATATAATTCAGTGTTTTGTAAAAAATTTAATCATTTTACGATTTCCTTTTAAATCATCACAGCTTAATTGTTTGATTGATTAAATTGTAAACTGTGATCTTAAAGTTGCAAAAATTGGACAATCTTCTACAATAAGTTGCTCTAGTGTAGTTCACAGGTTATTTACATATTATTTCATATACGCCTATATCATATAATAATAGCTAATTATTCTATATATATACCTCAACTAGGTATATGAAAAAAATTACTTTGATTTGACCGAAATCAATTAAAATTGAAAATTCAATTAATTGCATTTAATTTGATAATTAAATGCTTCAGTTATTGTTTGCATTATATATTGTATAGGTGCGTACTATATTAATTTTATTTTATGTAAAAACACCCCAAATAATATGTACATATTTATGCTTTTATATAATATGTACATTGTACAAAGTTTTTGGGAACAGATGTTGGCTTGTAATTTTATAATAAATTAAAGAGAACCATTTCATTTCAAAATTTTAAAGATATTTTGTGTTACATGCATTTTATAAAAAAAACATGACGTTACACCCAAAGACATAACACTCAAAAGCTTAATTAAGCATTTTTCTAATTCTCAAACCCGTTATAGCAGCCAATATACAATGAACAATCGCTTTGTTTATAATTTTTGGAAGGGAGTTTGTAAAGACATAAAAAATAAATAAGTTTCCGTCTGATAAAAGCTATAAGTAAAGCTTTTTGGGTGTTGTGTCTTTGTGGGTGTCAGGCCACCAAAAAACTAACTAATATCCTTTTTTTTAGAACGATGTTTTTTCTGTAAATCTTAAATTCCTTATTAGTTATAAATAGTAAAATATTTTTGTTTTTAATTTGTTTGACGTACTTCCAACTCGGCTATCATACAAGAAATTGTTTTTATTTATTTCAATAATATTTATAAAGTTAATTTTATCATCTAAATCTGTTAATTTAAGTTTGTATATAAGAAATCTTTCTATATTCTAAAAAATCATAGTTTTACAATAAAAGACTCAATATATTGAGAAAACCATTTCATTTATATATATTTTTTAAATATTTATAAATTCTAAATCGCTGCGGATTTTAAAGCAGTTTCATATTCGAGAAATTAAAAGAAGATATAAGTTGTTCTATATGATAGAAAAATTGTTATAGAAAAATTCTATACAATTCAATGTATATAAAAAAACAATTATGACAATTATAATAAAACAATTTCAATAAATTATTATATATTTTGCATACATTTTTTTTTCATATAGTTATAACATTGCAAGTGATAATAATCACTTGTTTTTTTATTCTATAAATTATAAGTAATAACGAAACTATTACATTTTATGTGAAAACTCTGTTGTTTTACATAAGAGAAAAAATTTATATTATCTCACTTTTACGTTTAATAGGTTGTTATTACTATAACGCGTCTAGACTCATTTTCTTTGTCATTTAAAAGTTTATAAAATGGTCATATGTTTTAATTGCAGCCATCCAAATAATCTGAAGAAAGCCTTAATTTTGTTTGGGCTTTATCTAATTTTTGAAGAATTTGGCCTATTCAATTTAACGATTTATTAATATCGGGGCCCTAGGCATTTGCCTAACTGGCCTTATAGGGAAAAACGCCGCTGACTGCGAATAATTTTTTTTTTAATCGTTTCATGATTTTTACAACAAATTTATTTGTCATTTTATATTATATAGTTATTGCTCTATTTTCAAAATGAAGCAAATAAAAACAACTCTACATTTTACAAATGCCTATCTAACCCAAAAACTGGTGCGCATAATATTGTACATTTAAAACTGAGATGAACATTTAATTATATAAAAATATTTAAATTAACCTCTAGCCAGAAAAAAAATATTTATTTAAAAAAAATATCTATTATTCTTCTAACCGATAGGTCCACCTAGCGGCATTTTTTCCTATAGTTAAATGCCAAGAATTTCGCTGCGCGGCAATTTCAATTTGATACATGTATAATTATGATATTTCTGTTATTAAAACCGATTACAAATGTGATACAAATTAAAAGGATTTACTATATTTTTTTAATAAAATTTAATTTTACTTGAAAGGATATTCCAGATTTTTATTAAAAAAAAAAACAATATTTTATTTTTTTTTACTATTTACAAAAATAAAACCTGCTCAGGGACCACCAATTTTGGAATTGCATATAGGGCCCCCGAAGACCATAATACGCCACTGGGTCTGCCTCAAGGCGGTCTCAAATAAATGCTATTTGCTTGATATAAAACAACTTGCATTGGCTAAAAATTGAATTGCTTAATATACAAAAATGTGTGCCGGTCAAATCGCTAATATATAGCTGCACGGCAAAATCATCTGGTAGGTAATTTTTAGCAGAAGGCAGCAAATGTAAATACTAAAATCGATCTGAGTCTATAGATAAATTTGTGTACTGCCAATTTTCCAGTTAGATAACGACGTGCTATTGATGAATATAATATGTAGTTCTACTTATGATCTATCTAAATATACTATTCAGAGCAGCAGCAACAGGGAAAACAAAGAAAAATCATGATTTTAAAACCACTTCTAGTTTTAATTACACTAAAGTGTTTTGTGCACGAATGAAAATGATATTTAACAAAAAAAATCATCTAAACGGCAATACACATAGTATTAAAGCTATATAGGTAGCTAGTAGAGCCAAAGCATATTGTTTTTAAGTAGTAAGTATATATGCGAGATTTATTTTCTCTACTTTATATAATATATAAAATGGGTACAAGTTTTTCAAGTACATAATATTATATATATTAAAAGATACTGAGCTTGTAGTATAATATACTTTATATTATTTCTCAAAAGGAAGGGAATATATTATTTTGTATATATAGAGGGTATACTACACATAATATTAAACAATGGCAGCAATCTATCAAGATGACAAATAATATGCCAGAGTATTATAAAATGTATAATGGGGAGAAAGTTTTCCATTTTTTTTTCTTCTTCCATAGTATAATATATTTTTCTTGTTGCTTCAGTTCAATTCAGTGAAGTCGCGCACAGTTTAAAACAAATGGGTTAATCGCCCTCCAAAGTGGAAACAACTTCACTTACGAAATTAATTCTATATATTATATACAAAGTATCAAGTTATGTATTTTGTTTTCCTGTTTTGTTTAAAAAAAAAAAGTTTTTCAATTTTAAACAATACAAATTTCGTTTTTTTTCAGCTCATCATAAAAAAATTTCTACATACCACACCATATATTGTATAAAGTACGTGAAAGTTTGAGATAATACAAACTTCTTATTTTTATACGCCTCTGAATTTCAATTTTTTCCGTTTTTTTAAATTGAATTCTCATCCCTCTTATAATTTATATATAAAATGAAAATATATATAATATTATTTTATTTTATATGTACGACGGTTATATTTTATGTATATTCAACGATCCACATCAGTAAAGCAGCTTTTTAGCAAAAGCACAAGGAAAAAAAACGAAAAGAGCAAAAAATACACAAAACTAAAGAAAAGAAAATCGGATGCCATTATAATATGTTCTAAATATAAAAACCTACGATAAATATTCACCAAGACGTATTACAACCGACATGGTCTGTCAAGCACTGCCCTTTGCATATGTTACCGCAAATTGGTTCATTTTTTGCAATTTATTTTCCATATATATGAAAATAATTCGTCTTTTCTATACATATATGTAATATAGAAAATGTGGCCAAGCCAAATGTAGTTACATAATAGTTTATTTTTTATCATTAAAATATTTTTAAATGATGCAGATACAGATTTAGGATATTAGTCAGCGAGAAAGAAGATTTTCATTCTCATTTCCACAATGAAACAATAAAGGAGAATAATTATTGTTATACCAAAAGAAAATTGTTATGAGAACACAATATTTTTAAATTTTCATCAAAAAATTATACAATTTTGCGTTTTGTTGCAATTATTATTCTGTTCGAGCTTTTACAAAAAAAGCTTCATGTAAGCTTTAATTGTTGATCTATTTGAAACTATTTTTTTTAAGAAATCTTCGAGTTTTATGTAAATTACAACAGACAACATTAACAATGAGACAATTCACCCCACACAAGAAAATAATCCTCTTTTTTACGGCTCGACCTACGACTTTGAGGCTTATAATAATATCATGAAATAATAGTATTTTTAAACCATATTTGCTGAAATTTTAACTTTATTGTTAAAAAAAATGTAAGTGTGTACTGTGTATAATAGTTTTGTGTGTACTGTGTAATTATAACAGGTCCACATGGAAAATGGATTCTTTTTATATATATGGCATGAAGCTTCTGGTGGTTAGCTTTTCTATGAAATTATCAACTTATTTTTACAATATTTTCCTAATTGACAATAATTGCGAGTAATTTTTTTTTCAAACAATAAAAGTTTGCCCTTGATCACTATAATATTACAAAATTTCAATTAGATCTTTTAGGTTATTTTATCTAACTCTATTCTATATAAGGCCTATACTAATTTGCAGGTTAGTAGGGCAGATCTGATTTTTTGTTAAACATTAAAAACTCTAAAAGGTTTCTGTGTATAGATAAAATCACGGCTATAAAAGGCTAAAACATTAACCCAAAAGCTCTGGCTCTGCTTGGTCAATTCGCGTAAATAGATAGATCCACACAAATAGGACATAAAAAACCATACAAAAATATTGTACGAAACCATCGAGATAAATTGTTACTTTTAAACAAGACTGATGATAACGGACAGAATGTCATTTATAGCTGAAGGATTTTCTATGTACATTTGCACATATTCTACATATGGTTTGAAATAGCGCAAAAAAACATATTATATAAAATAACAGTTGGGCTAAAAAGTTTGTATAGGATAATAGAAAAGATCTCTTGTTTATTAAATTTGATTTTATTATTCAATATATAATATATATAGTTGGTTAGAAATTACAAGCCTAATTCATGCAATTTTGTCATCGTTTTCATTGATTTTTGACACGATGAAAATTAACATTTTTCTTCTGCAAATGGGACCTTTTTCCTGAATTTCGTTGTCTAAAAGCTCCAATAACGCTACATTATAGTCGCTGATGTTCGTTTTTCCTTTATATAGTCGATGAATATCCCAAAATACTGAAGGCCATTACCTTGTCAGTCGCATTTTGCGTCTTTTCACGCTTTGGAGTCGGAATTTGGACTTTGGGCTGAAATAATGGAGCCATGTTTCGTTCATTGTCACATATCTTAGCAAAAATATGGATTTATTACGATGAAACAGCTCCAAACACTGTTCAAAATCATCAATTCGTTGTTGTTTTTGTCAATTCTGAGCTCGCGCGGCAACCACTTTGAACACGGCTTTCGTATACTCAAATATTCATTACCGGTATGTCCAAAACATTTCTTGGATATTTTTAAGGTCTCAGCTATCTCGAATAACTTCATTTTGCGGTTATCCAAAATTAGTTATTGGACTTTTTTATATTTTCGTCGGTAACAGCCTCTTTGGGGCGTCCACTACGTGGTTCGTCCTCGGACCTCGGTGCTTACTTAGTCTCGTTTGAACTTAGAAAACCACTTCTTTATAGTTGCAGTTTACTTGATGCAGAGTCCGAATAATGTTTTTCAAGCAAAACCTTAGATTCAACAGTATTTTTTTCGGCGGGTTTTTTTACACTATATGACCCATTAGTTGATGTCATATAGTCGGACCAACGGCTTTAAGTGAACCACTGCGATCGCTTTTTTATTTTTTAGAAAAACACCTGCAAATAAAGGCTAATAGTCCAGTTGTGAAAAATTTTTTACCCTGCCAAGTCTCGAACTGCAACCTCTTTGACACAAGGCCGTGACGCTACTCACTGCTCTATATGCTAACTACTAAAAGTTGCTTTACTCTAAATAATATATCTCCTAAACGAATAGTAAGACAACGTTAAAATTTATATACGAGTCTTTTGAAGGATAGGACTAACTAAAAATCATATGGATTTAATATTAGTAGTGCCATCTATGTGTTATCGTACGAACTTTTCAGCGGAACTGTTATTTAGATGGAAATGAAAATGTAAAAACAAAATGGTTAAACATTTTACACAGATTATATAATAATATATCCTTTTCTCTGCATATATATATATATAATATGTGAAATGAATTGAGTATTTTTTTGTCGCTGTTGATTGATATTTCATGTTATTATTTAAATTACTTAAATTGTTTTAATGGCCGTCTTTATATATATAGCATTAGAACGTGTATTAGAATAATTTATTTAAAAATAGAACATGTAAGCACATATAAACCTAATGATTCATGACTAAAATTTATCTTGAAAATTTCGGATATTTCAACAAAGTAATTTAATTATTTAAATCCGTAGTAATGTGCTCACAATAAATTGTATTAAAGAATATAAAGTAAAATCCCAATCACCACTGGCCATCGCTGTGGCCAATAGAAGTTGCTGACAAATCCAGCCATATATAGTATTAATAAAAAAGAAGATAAAATTGTCCTTATTTGGAGTAAAGAGCCGAATCAGAAAAACGATTTCTCTACGAATATTATTAAAAAAAATTATATTCGTAAACAAATCCATTAAAATAGTTAAAAAAACATAAATTTATTATAAAAAAAACATTTCAATTGACCGTTTTATTTCTAGTAAAAAAATAAATAATATCGGACAAACGTGAAATTGAAAAAAAATGCATCACTTAAAAATGTTCAAGTATTTTTCTCCTAGAAATACTACAAATAATTGCACACATTTATATATCAAATAAATGGGCCAACTAAATGGATAGTAATTTAATACAAAATAGCTTGATTACACAAGTACTTAGGCAGTCATATATAATATCTTTATATAAAAATGCAATCTTTACTCTATTCTTAGCCATAAATTTTACTTTACACATATGTGTATACTGCATATGTTAGTTAATAAACTCTTACCCATATGTCACAATGTATGTGTGTATACTTTTCTATTCTGTAAGTGTATATGATGTGAGTGAATAAGAAACAACCGCATTTTGATAAATACCCACTTAAAAACACCCCTTAATCTTTCATCCAAGTTTCGTTCATATATAAAGTCAAAGTCAGACTTTATATATATTTATAGAAACGTCTTCCACATACAAATAATAACATCTAGTTTTGAAAAAAAGTGTTCAACTAAAATAAGACTTTTTAACTCTTATATGGAATAAAAATGCTGATGACAAATTACAGTGATTATTGCCCCAAAGTGGTTTTCTACAGACCATTTTCTTCTAACATATCACTCTATTTATATATAGAAATATATAATAAACTTTACACATTTGTACTAAAACACATAACTGTATATAAGGGAAAAAAATTACTAAAACCCTTGTTCCTTCGCAACTAAAAAAGCAACAAACCTTATAAATATACAGAAAACGCCTGCTGCCTTCACCCACAAAGACATTTCATTTACGAAGAAAAAAGGTGCAAAAAATTGTACATATAACAATTTCTTAAATCTTATGCCATATTTTCAATGAAATAGAGCTTTAGTTAGTGTTTTAGAAATATTTCAACCTAAAAATATTACAATAAGTGCTGTTTGTAACATAGACATTTAGTTCTAAAAAAACTGTATTACTTGCGGTAGTTATATAAGAAATCCGTTTTTCTTTGATATAACAAATCACGAAAGATGTCACAGCCATATAATCTAGGATTGGTCTATCTATATGCGGAAAATGCTAATATTTTCTACATTTTCTATTTAGATATATAGGCGAAATGTTTTTCACAGAATTATATCTGCAGATGACATAAGACAAGCTTTGCTAATATAATGCAACATAAAATGCATTTCTAGTAATAATAATCTTTTTTTTTGTTAACTTAAATGATATAAATCAAAAGTTCAAATATTGTAGAATTGATTTTTTTTTTGTTCCAGCATAAATATGTCTGTAAGTGATGTTATTATACAAATTAAACATAAATGTACAGAATTAAAATGCATTTGAAGAAACAGTAGAACGGTTAATCGGTCTTATTCAAAGCATAGCTATTCTTAAATAAATTAGTGGGTCGGCCAGGACAAAGCGTACCTTTCTTCGCCCAGCCTTGAAGATTTTGATTCCTTTAGAAAAAACCATGTTTTTTCTAAAATCAAATATTCCATAAATTAATCTCAGCACTACGTCCCATCATCAGTATGGCCAACTTACTAATTTATTTGAGAATAGCTTTGCATTGAATTATACCGATTAGCCTCTTTTAAAATATTTACATAACAACACGAACAAAAGTAAAATTATTAGAATGGTTATGATAAATCAGCTGCTTTGTAATCTGTTTATCTTTAAGGACGCATATAATGCATGTAAGGCATAAGTCAGTGCCGATATTATATGTTGGGTATAATTTTTATTAATAAATTTATTTTATTTTATTTTTGTGTAATTGTGTTCTGGAGAAAATTGTGTTTAAAAATGAAATTTGTGTGAAAAAACTATTGATTGTATCGCAATCGGAGTTGTTGGCTCCGGAATTAATGAATTCAAGTTGGTAAAAGAAAATTAATGTTTTTTTATATTATTATATTTTAATTAATATAACCAGTGTGATTTTCGTTTACAAAAATAAAAATCACAATATGGAAAATGTGCACAAATGATGCCGTTTATCAGATAAATTGTGAATTATTACGCAATTTACTATATAGAATTTCAAAGTATTCTAAACAACAAAATATATTTTTTCCTAAAAAATATAATTTTAGCGCTACCTAGCAATTTTTATCAACACAATTTTTAAATGTTCATTCAAAAGCCTTTTTTTTTTGCTTTTAATTCAAAAATAAAGATCAAAAGTTTTTTTTTCTTTTATTTTAATACTAAAATAAGAGAAAACTTTTTTCATTTATTATATTATATAGTTAGTTTAAGCTCTTCCATTTATATAGACAAAACAAAAACTGAAAAGACCATCACAAAAAAAAATGTTCTTCGAATCTGTCGCTCGTCCAACGCATTTCTATACGAATCGTCTAGACATATTTTATTGTACAATAATAATAATTTAATAAATTATGACCAAGAAAATTTATTAAAAATATTATTTAGTATTTTGTACACCATTGGTATATATTGTCAGGTGTTTTATTCTGCAAAATAATTTAATATTATACAGAAAACTTATGAATGATTTAGTGATCTCTTAGTTATATTCGCGTAAACTTTTCCACACAAAACAGAAAAAAAACTTATTTTGTTCATAGATTTACACACAGAAAAAAAAGTTCTATAACTAACTTTTTGTATAATAAGATATATATTATAGCACCGTGGCCCACAATTTTATGGCTAGAGAGCTACAACATTTAAAAAATTAAATCTATTGTAATACAATTTTTTTTCTTTTGTTAAATTTTTCAATAATGTTTTTTTTTTAATAATAAAGATTATTAACAAAAGAAGATAACAATGGTAATGTGAATATTTATTTTATTTTATTGTTTATAATTTCAGATTTGTGATTTATAATAAAAGAGCGATTTGAGCAATTTCTTTTTTTATATTGTTTAAATATTCTTTGTGGAGCGGTGGAGCAAATTGAGGTTCTGCACGGGCATCACTGTATTATAGCTTCATACTTTCTCAGCTAATTTATATTATTCCATATAAAATATAAAGTATCCAAGATTTTCTATATACCTAGGTATACCATAAATAGAAATAATTTTCAAAAGTTATTATAAAATATATTGTCAAATGCAACCTGTGTCTATATGCTACTTATTAGAGCACGATGTCATTATTTTACAAAATACGAGAAGTTTTTGGAAAATGTTTTTTGGATTGTTTTGTGGAATTTTTTGTTGTTTTAAAATATGTTCTTTTTGTATATTTATATAAAACAGCCATAAAGAATATAAAATATATTATGTTATTAGTAGGTAGATACATGAGTGGCTATATAATATATTATAGTAAAAATAGATGAGACCCATATAATATTATATAACAATACACAGAACGAAAGAAAAACTTTCTGACAACTTACAATAAATTTACCTTAAATTTATTGAAAATCGATTACTTATATATATAGGGAAAACAAAATATTTCCTATAAAATATTATATATTACACGTATATAGGTATATATAATAGTCAGTTGGCAATAAATCATAAAAACAAATTGACTTTATACCGATAAACAATATTCCCAATCTTGATAGAATTAGAAAACAAACTTTGAATTTATTATTTCTCAATGCCGTGACGAAGTTACAGTGTGCGACTTAATGTTATATGTAGAAAACCTAGTTTTTTGGCGTTAGTTTATTTTTATTTACCGACACTATAAGAAAATGAAATTTTGCACGCGATGATTATATTTATGATATTATATAAATGGCATTAGCTTATATTCGACATACAAAAGTTCTTGCCTATATCATCATAACACCTATTTTTACCTTTATATTTTATATGTAGTTGAATGAAACTAGTTTTGCACTTTATTCCATCTCTTCTATATAGAGAATTATATTATCAAGGATTCAATACCTATAGCTTTAGTATATTATTATATAATAATACAATGTGTGATGATATGGAAACATTGTGTAGAGAAAAATGTTGCAAATTATTATATGGTTGGATCAGACACGAAGCCTTTTCTTATGGAAGCACACATACATATATAATAATAAGATTAAGCTCATAACTAAAACATGTAGATTTGTTCCTTATTTTACACCTGTTATCTTCATAATTGTCTATTACAGATTTATCTTTGTTTTTGAAACTGCAAAAAAAAATAATTAAAAATCAATAAAAAAATTACAAATCTTACAGTACTATATAGACTGTATTCGATAAAATCTGGAATCAGAACTCATAACAATTAAAAAATAACCAGATGAAGCTCATACTTTTCTATAATTTTAAATTTTAAAGCTATGTCTAAATAATATAAAAAAAATATGCAATTTCAAAAATATCTTATAACCAACTTGTAATATCGCCACTGACTTATGCTTTACACTCATGAAATACACAACCCACTACTGAGTCCATTTACATTATGCTGTATATAACAATGCCGCATAGCAAAAGCGCAGTCGCATATGAATATATAACAATGACGACACAAACCAAAGCGGTAGAGATGGAAAAACAACAACAAAATACACAGCGCCAACCACTATATAAACAGAGGCACTGAGTATGGAAAAACCATTAGACATTCAGATCTTGAACAAGTAGCATGACAACAGGTGAACATCCGACCGCTCTATACTTACCAAGACTGTTTGTTTATTAAGTTCTGGTCCTCGAGAGAATAAGAGCGCTACTTCGTGGCCCTATTTTCTCAACCATTATCCTATTTTACATCCATACATCGTGGCCAACGTGGAGACGCAGACGACTACAATCTAGTATCAACTGGCTCATATTAACATGATAATTGGCACGACGAGGAAGGCAAAAACTCTGCACAACATTTAACCTTGTATACGTAAAATTGTAAAACGTAACTTATTTGTATTAAATAAGGAAGAGAGGTAGAATTATAAACTGAAACCCAAATCATTTACAGGAAAATAAAGGAAGTGTCATCCAGTCCCTTGGAAAGAGTAGTCCAACGTGGTTATTAAGAATTTTACACCTTTATAATCTTCATTTAAAGAATTCGTGTACTTTTTGGTTAACCCTTGCAATTAATATTTTTACACTTCTTTCTTCGGTTCTATCCACTTAATCTTTTTTTCTTTAATTTTTTTTATCAAGTTCATACATTTTAATCTGTCTAATTTTTGTCAAAATTTCGAACCAATATTTCTCGATAGGCCGAAGTTAGGGTCAATTTTCTGGATACATGTACGTATACAATTTTTAATTTCTAGTACATTTTGCATGTAAATTCTGATAGTTTTTTTTGTCACAGGAACTAATAGCTTGTCAAATCCGTATTTTTTTTTTCTGATTAAAAAATTTAAAATTGTTCTTTTCTAAAAAATATAAAATTCTTGGCCAGGAAGATGTTTAAAATCTGCCAGGCAGTATGTTTCCAATAGAAGACATTTATATATTTTTTTTAAATATGTATAAAATTTTCGAACATTTATTTCAGCTACTCTTTCGTTCTTATCGGTGCGATTTAGAAGTTAAAAAAGCTGATATGAATTCTGTGAATGTCTGTTCCGAATTTTGTGTACCAATCCAGAAGTTGTTCCTGGCTTATTTGCAACACTACATATCGAAATGTTCGGATCAGTCGTGATTTGTCGAATTATTTTCGAATTAAATTTGTAACCTACTGGTTAAGTTTTTTTCCCAAACCCAGGATTGGGATAAGTTGTTAACGTCTTGTTTTATCTTGTTGTTTTATCATAAATAATGGATTTTCCAAATTTAGCACTTTTGCTATAGCTGTATAGTAAAATTAACATTTTAAAAATATTTGAATTTTTTTTTGTATAATTTCTTCTTGACTCGCCATGGTGAACTGTATTGACGAAATAATTTTTAATAAATTGCATATATTTATCATGATGTTATCTTATGCTTAAAAATCAAAACGATTATTGTTTGGGCAGCTAAGAAAAGAAGTAGCGATTAAAACCACGATTCCAGATTTCATCGAATACAGTCATTGCTACCGATTTCTAATCAAATTCTTCGGATTCTATATAATGAAGTCAACAGGCAAATAAAAAATCGTGGGTAGCACGCAGAAATTTTCTTTTTCAACCGATTTAAATGCAAGAATAGCCTTCAATAGCAGTCGTAGTTTTTTATATTAGTAGTTTTATATTATCGAAATAGTTTATTATAATTATGGGTTCTTTGATACGGTAATAAATGAAAGTTAATAAAATAATTTTCATAATAAATCGGGTAATGGAAGCATATCATAATGGCCTATTCGTCACTGCAGTAGGATGTGATATTGTGTACGGTATATATTTCTAGTTTATATAGGATAAGTGGCGAGATATTATATGTAGAAAGCCATAAAAATATTAAATTCACCAGACGACTTTTTTCTATAGATATAATAATGCTATATATTTTCCATATGTATGAAAATATAATGGAAAATAACGAAAATATATATAAGTTTTTTTTTGTGTTGCCGTTTTTATCTTTCAAAAAGTCAAATTGTGTACTGTATACAGTCATGATACTATTGCATGCAAAGGGCAAATGGGATTAGAAAATATATTATAATATATAACATAATGTATGTACATTAGTTGATGATGGCATATATCACAACATATAAGATATAATATGCATATCCTGTTTTCAAAGTGAAAATGACAATATTTATATTTTATGTTCCTTGGAAAATTTATTTATAAAAAAAAGTCTGTCTGCATTCTCTAGAATATTGATATATATACAAAATTCAACTAAAATGTGTTATCTTCAATTTTTAATAAATTCAAAATTGTCAAGATTTATTATTATATGCTCTTATGTACATAGCTCTTTGCGATGATAAAGAAATCAACACAAATTTAGTCAAAAAATATTTCACATATTGATTGGCTTAGACTTTATGTAGAATATCAAGGTGTTGTCAGAAAATATATGGCTATGCCTAAAAGCATATTTTCTGACAACACCTTGTAAAACCGCAAGTTTCAAAATTATATAAACACACTTTCCTATAAATTTGTATCCATCAAAATAAATAATGCAATTTTGATGAATTATGTTTGCGTACACATTTCATATTCCAATAAAGTAAAACCATTGGCGTGCTTATAGCTAATAAGAGGGACAAGTATAGAAGCCGAAATGTATCATAAAGTTATATTGTACTAAAATTGTTTTTTTTAATAATTTAAAAAAATTAATTATTAAATATTTTATGATATTTCACTCTTCGGTTGAGATTTTAGAAATATTATAAAATTGAAATAAAGAAAATTATATTGCGAAGTTGCGTACAAGAATATACACATTACTTCTATGACATATTTTTTTAAGCAAATTTTGAATTTTCCTCTTAAGGTTATAGGATTTAAACGAATATGTATACAAGTAATATTTAGTGTATTATAAAGTAGCATGTGTTTGAAAATGTAACATATCTGGTAGAGTTTGAGAGTGTCGAATATCTTGTAAATTGTGTAAATTTTCATTTGAATAAAACAATAGAAGAAGCTTTCCTATATATCTATAGGTTTACTAAGATGAAGTATTTAAACAGTAAAATATATAGGTACTTGGCGTCTGGTAATTCTTTTCTTACTCTTTTATCCTTATAAAATATTAAACAATAAATACAATTTTCGTTGTAACCCATAAGAATAGTATAAGTAAATATTTATAAAATATTTGTACAAAATATATTTTCTATCTATAATGTGCTTTCTCCAACCAAGTTTAAATGGATTATGGTCGTAACCAAAATATTTCTTCTCCTTTTAACGCATTAATAATATTTTTTGTTCTGCTTCTTTGAGTTAAAACATTTTTAGCTTTA
>JANSTW010105889.1:0-17738 GCA_027564275.1 Diadocidia ferruginosa | reverse complement strand
TAAACTTTGCTATAAAAAAGTCTACTTAATTAGTATAGACTCAATCCAAAATTATCAAATAATAAAATAAAGCTGTATCCTAGATTCTACCTAGTTAGTACAAAAGCGAGCCAGCTTTATTATGATCGTATTTTATATCAGTTTTTTCTATGTACAAATGGTGTGCTAGTATTAGTGTTTTTATTATTTGCTGAGAATAAGGTCCAGGTGCGATCGGTCCTATGAATGTGTTTTTGAGAGAAAAATATCTTTGTAATGATTTACACTGAGCACTTAAATTTTTATTCCAATATCATAACACCTTACAAATGTTTTTTTTCGTTCTAATATAATAGACAAGATGGCATTTTTATTCTTGTGCGGTTCGAATTGTATATGATATCAAGGTAAATTTAATCCAAGTTTTTGATAAAATTATTACCAATAGCAATTTTTAAGGCGTCCGTATATAGAGTCTGAAAGGTGTTTTATTACGTTAAAATGAATAAAAACAATTATGCGCAGTACAATGGACCAAGAACTAAATGCTTTAGCCGTTTTATCGATAGATAGAAAGAAATTGAAAATTCCTTCGTTCATTCATACAAAAATATATAAAATATTAGATTTCGTGCGAAAAAAAAATTTGCGTTGATGGATAAAATTATTTATAGTTGTATCTATTTTAGTCAAAATCATTTTTTTTATTTATTTATTTTTTATTTAATTTATTGACCAAAATTTCGTAAAAAAAGAATTTTAATGGTATTATTTAAATCCTTTTTTTAAGACATTTAAAAAAAAATATCAACAACTTTTCTTCAAATAAATAAAAAAAAAAAATCTAAACAGGCCATATGATAATGTATACTTTGTCGCATCCATAAATCCATTTATATAAAATAGAAGAAAACAATAAAGCTCATTATTTTTTCACAAAGAAGTAAATTTAAATTGCGGTTATACAAAAACAAATATTATTAAGTGTATATACAACAATTATACAAAATTCTAAAAAACGAGAAAAAATCTTGGTAATTTACATAAACGACGACGAATAATTACACAAATATGAAAGTACTTATATGCATATAGAATATTTAAAAAGGTATAAAAATATTAAAAACTTTTTTTAATATATGGTAAAACGTCTTGTCTTCATAAACATTATATTTCAAAAAAAAAAAACTGCTAATTAAATTAACATTTATTAAAATAAATTACATTCAGTTCTTTATAGTCTGCGGGGCAATGTACACTTTGAGTACATATATAGCGCAGGTAAGTTATTATATGGATACATGATAATTTAACTTACTGTGATATTTTATTGTATTTAATTTATTTGTTTATAATTTATTGTATACAATAATTTTTTAGAAAATATTAAATATACAATTTTTCTGTGAAACCCACACAAAATATAAAATCGTTTATATTCGATAATTTTAATCGTAATAAGCTTATATAAGCAATTGCTCTTAAAACATGTAGTTATAATCGACAATAATTATATTAACAAACAAAACTAATTGACTTTATCAATATTTTATTTGATAAAAGAACATAATTTTATATGAAATTGATATCTTAATGCGCTTTAGCTTTTTTTTAAGAGGAAAAATAATGAAAATATCCCACTGATTATTTTATTATACCGACTGCAGAGAACTTGTGCCTGATTAACAAATATATGCAATTAAACAAGAAATTCTCTTATATAAGTCATCTTTGTATATAAATGTTTATGAAATTAATTTATAAGAATGTTTTTTTTTTTCAAAGATGAGCTTTTGAACATACTTAACCACCGCCGAAATATTTTTTTTTTATATTTAGTACGTAATTTAAGGGCTGCACTTATTTCCAATGTAAAAAAAGAATAAGCTTAATTTAAAAAAAAAATCCATCTACTGAAAATTCAACACTCGACATAAACGATTTTGCCTTGTGACCACATAGCATACATAATATATATATATGGAAGCAAAAAGTCATAATCATAAATTCATCATATGTGACATACTTTATACGAAATATTTAATTAAAAACAATGAAAAATATTTTGTTGCCGATTTTTTCTTAATCAAAATTAATAAACTGAAGACGAAAAAACCACAAAAATAACCATAAAATTTGTTATAAAGTGCGAGTCTTCCTCCTCTCTATATATAATATTATTAAAATGTTATATGCTCTGTGGCTCGCAAGTTATAATTAAACAATAAATAATATTTATATATATGTACAATAAACACGTATATTGATTAATTTTTATGGTTTTTTTTCGTTTTTTTTTTAAATTACACAACAGCTTATAATATTTATTTATTATTCGAATACGCGATCAATGCGTGTTTTGACCTTCCGCGTTAATATTTCATTTTTTGGAAATCATTGAATTGAATATTATTTTTTTTTTATTTATAAGAAGAAAAAGAAATAAATTTTATCTTTTTAAATCGAAAAAGAAGAGAGGTGATCAAAATAAGATACAACAATAAGTGTTCCAATTGCATTTTATGTAAGTATATACAATTTCATGTTACATGAAATTTAATTTTAAAAAATCAGAAAAGCTTGATTTTTCACATTATATATATATATATGATATTGAAAATTTTAACTTTAATTCTACAATTTAACAGTGGCGAGCGGTGGACTTTTTTAGTATAGACAGAAAAAGAAACAGTAATGAACTTATAATATGATTATCGTTAAATATTCGAAAAATCTATGCCCCTATAACGAAAAATGAGAATTTTTTAAATTCTTTAGAAATTTTTAATGAAAATTTTTTTTTGCAAAAACAGGAATTAAAATGTTTGCAGTAAAATCTGTTGATATATTTTTTTATTAATTTCTTCATTTTCTAAATTAAAGAGCATTTTTTAAATTTGACAAATTTTTAATTATAAATAATGCGATTTTGATTATTTTTTAAAAAAATTTTAAATTTAAAAAAAATTGAAGCTTTTTACGGAAATTACAATGACGTTGATGATTTTTTAGTATTTTTCAAAAATTTTAAAAAACATTTTTTTTGTTGCATTTTTTATAAATAAAGTTTTTGTGGTTGCAGAAGTGCGCGACTTCCTTTGACCATTAGTTCCATATATGGTGAGGGAAGTTTTAAAAACCCCCAACAAATCTGGAATTAAACAACGGCACAAGAAAGAAAAACATTTAGGGAGAAGGGAGTAGATCATTGATTGACAGTAGCGTTTACCAGAGAGTACTCTTCGTTTTTCTAAAATTGAATCGCAAAAGCTTTTCATTTTTTTCGAAAACGAACTGTTCATCTGAGATCGAAATCTTCATACTTATGCCGTGTGATGACTATCGTATGGGAATATTGGCAACCAAGGAACTACTATAGCTGCCACTTAGTGGGATGGACTGTACCGTACAAACGGCAATTTTGGGTGATGTGGTTGTTGTTTAGCCATCAATTTAATTTCATTAGGATTTTTCTTAGAAAACAGAGCTTATCCAGCTGCTCTTAGACCGTTCGCCACTGCCACAGTTATCATTATTATATCATGTCATTTATACAGATTTACTCTAAAGAAGGATAAAAACGTTATTACCATTTTGTTTACCGATACTATAGGATAAATTGATCATACTATGAATATAGGCACGATGATGTCAGAAAATGTTTGATTTATTTTAAGTTAATTAATTAACTTTTCTTTATAAAAATTATAAAAAGTCCCACATTAAAAGAAGGAAAAGGTAAAAGGTTTAAAAAAAATCTTTTCAAAACAGGTTCGTTGTCTAAATCTTTTGTATATATATGCAAATTCAAAAACGAATTTACGATGTGTTGATATATAGCCAGTCGATTTATTTTATGATTTTTATAGTAAAATATAGCAAAGTTATTCTCTTGCTTAACTTTTATCACTATATATACAGAAATTATCTAGCCATATAAGATTAATGTAATTTAGAAAAAAAAATTGTGAAAAATTTATAATGACACCGAAACTTTATAATATAACAAAAATTTATTGAGTTTCTCAAAAATAAATCGACATTAGGAAATAAATTATGTTTAGATGTCACGATTCTCTTATTGTACACTATCTTTGCATTGAAATGAAATAAATTTAAAATAAAAATAAAACATATTATATATGTGTGGCAAAGTGCAGTCATAACGATCATATACAATTCACAATATTATGTGTCGTGGTTAACTTTGAAATTGGGTTAATTAACTTCGTATGCAATAATTTCGATTATATATAAAGAATATTATGTTTATTTTGCTTCTTTGGCTTCGTTGTCACTATATAAATTGTGTATATGTCGCCTATATATCATATTGAAAGATATAATGTATCTTTATTTCACCTGAAAACTAGTTACTTGCGCCTTATGTGCTATTATATGTAAAAGATAAAAATTTTCACTTTAACGATAAAAATGAGATAAAATTTCTTTTTATTTTATACTAAATAGATTCAAGATATACCGTTTAGCAATTATTATAATAAACGTCTCCTGTTGTATATCGCACATCTTCTCATCACATGTATCATAAATCTATACAAATATTGGAATTTTTTAAATAAATAATTTTTAAACATATGTAAATGAGAAAAAATACTGTAATATTACATTTTTTTTTAATAAAATGTCAAGGTAAATTAAATATTCATAGTTTTATAAACTATATAATGATCAACTGATCATCATCATACCATCTCACATTATTGAACTTTTAAAAGAATTAAATTAATTTTTTTCTTCTAAATGCGAATAACCGAATAAGTTTTGTTGTTTGATTAAGCACAATTTTCAACAAGATTAATCCAATAAAAGAGGAAAAAATTCAACTTTAAAATGTATATATTTTATCTTGAATATTTTGTCACTTTGAGGAGAAAAAAACTTGTTTCTTCTTCGTTGGTTTGTTGATTTTTTTTTATCTGCTTTTAACAAACAAATAAACAGAAAAAATTATTACACAATATTACTGCTATTTATTTATCATTGTAAATATATATAAGTTTAAAAAGAGCTTCATGTTTTGTTGGTTCAACAATATATTATAACACACAATCCGAAAATAATTCAACAAAAAAACAAAACACTCTTCTTAAGACTTTTTAAGCCACAAGAGACAACAAAGATCTTCCATATATATATTTATAGAACGCGTATCATTAACAACACAACGCCAACAATATTCACGGCAAAAACATTAATCAAACATGTATTATATTTTATTATACACATATGGAAATAAATAAACGAAACCAAAAAAAAATCTTTAAACCGTTTTTTTACTTTTAGGAAATTTTGGACCTAAGCAGCTAGGTCCACACCGCACACACCACACGACGACGACGAAGGCAACGACGATATGAATTTCTTATGCTAAGACCTCAAACGCTAAACCCAAAAGAAGTCTCATATTTAGTTAAAAAATATTAAAAACTATATACTCGTCGTCCGCGTATATACAAGTCTATGGGTATAAATATAATAACCACACTAAGACACATGCCACATATTATTATTATTGTATAGAGATATATGTAAAAGAATTATAAGAAAAATAAAAGTAAAGCTAACTTTTAAATGTTGTAGGACAGGATTGGAGCATTAGAGTTTTACCTATAAAATGTTAACTCATTTAATAGCTTATATATTATATTGAGTCAGTGACGAATATTTAGGATGTTCAATAGCTGCTAGCACGCTTATATTTAATTCCATATTTGTGTTCTAATAATTTTACAAAACTAATTTGTTTTATACAATTTTACTATATGCTATAGTCAGAAATAGACAATTTTATTTGAACGCAAATCCACAGGACCGAAGATAAAAAATTGAATTTTGTGTAGATTTGCGTTCAAATAATTTCACAAAACTAATTTCTTCAATAAAATTTTTTTTAAAAGAAACTTTTGTTTTTAATAGAAAGGTCTTTTTCTATATCCTCAAAAGAATAAAAAAAAAATCATTAAACGCCCAAAAAACAAAATTTCAACATTCGCCACTGCATTGCATATTATATATTTTGGTCTTGTTTTGTTGTTTTTTTAACGATATATATTCTATATATATTAAAAACTAATCGAATAAAAAAATATTATTTATTGTGTTCTTCGAAAATATAAGTTTCATATATAATATTATAATCGATATATAGAAAACTGTAATTATACTTAAATTTTAATCCTTAGCTTCTATCATAATGCCATATAATAAGCACAGTTGTAATTATAGATAATTATTAAATATTTAAGTTGAATGTGTAAAAATTAATCCAAAAACAAAAACTGTTCCTAATAACAAATTTAAATTTTAGGAGATAAACTGGTTCGTTAATTTATTTTAAGCTAAACAGTCATATATATATAGTCGTCAATTAATGGTATCAGATAGACAATTGGGTAAAAATAGTACCTATGCTCGCTCGTAATGCAGTAAAGTGCACAATGATGAATTGTGAAAAATTTATCTAATTTAGATTTGAAAAAGTATATAATGTACTCAGTACTGTATATACTGTGTGTGTCCGCACGAAATAAAATTTATAACTGAACATTGTTTTGATTTTTTTTTGTAACATTTAAGTGAAATTGCACTTTTTCTGCATATATATGAGATTTACAGTTCTTTAAAACGTAATTTCTATACAATTAATATATAAATAAAATGGGACCCAGTACTGATCCTTGAGATACACCTTTATTCACTGGTAATATGTCAGAATCAATATCATCAATTTTAACGCACTGGGATCTATTAGTAAGATAATTTTGAACTAAGGAGACTGCACTAGAAGGAAAGTTAAATTTATGAAATAGTTTATCACAAAGTTTATTGTGGCCGACAGAATCAAAAGCCTTGGAAAAATCTAAGTGTATGAGTATGTTAATTAAGTTCTTGTCGAAACCATAGCGGATATCATTACATTTATTTTTAAAGTAGTTGAAGTACAATGAGCAGCATCTTCGGAATAAACAAAAAAGGTCGAAGAAAGTCTGCCATGCGTCTTCATTGCAAGTTCTGATTTTTAGTTTAATTTGTCTTGTTCTAACACTTTTCACCACCATTTTTAGCAAATTTATGTAAAAATTTTGCAACATTTGAAATTATGAATAATTTTTTTTATGAGAAAATTCAATACTGTACAAGAGTTGGGGTTTAGAAAAAAAATAAATTAAATTATTTTACTATTGGTCAAATGTTGCCACACGATATATATGGAAAAAACTGTACTTTCTATAGACTTCTATTCAAAATAATGAAAAAAAATTAAGATTGTATAGTCACAATGGACAATAATGTCTGAGTGCCCGCTTTTTTGCAAACTACTTGCGACCCTCTACAAAAAAAAAATTGTCACAGAGAACAGAATATATCAGAAATTTCACGTGGTGTAAATAATCCATTTTCCTTCTGCGGACTTACGGCGAACATTAGAATGATTATACTGATATATTTTAGCCTAACTGTTATACTTAAACACTAAAATTTTTTTAACAATAAAGTTAAAATTTCAGCAAACATTTTAGAAAAAAAATATTAAAAAATATTATTATTTTATTATATTATAAAGCCTCAAAGTCGTGGGTCCACCCGAAAAAAAAGCTTATTTTTATATATGCCGTGAGGCATCTGATATATTCTGTTCTCTGTGGTATAGTTTATCTAGAATTTATAAGTTTAATTAATTCACTAGTTTTTTATATGGCAGATACCCGTTCCATAATATTCTACATCAAACACATAGGGCAGGCCAAAATAACATTCCAACAAAAAAAATGCTGTCTCCTCTCTATATATTGAAAAAAAAACATCAATTCATACTAGTGCCGACACATACTGGCCATACATTTTCATTGGATAATTTTAAGATCGATCATTATTATAATTTTATACATATATAGCTGCAGATATTATTCCTTATAATAATAAATAAAATTCGTTATAAGACGATTCAACACACTAGACTCACATCAAACAACATACAAATTATATTTTTTATTACACATTGAATTATACGAATAAACCGCACAATGATACGCGCGAAGAATATTATTTTGAATTTAATTTACTAGTAAAAAGTTCTGCCAGATATCTCTAATTTTATTATTTGTCTTGATATTCGATTCAAATCTAATAATTATCCCGATTTTTCGTTTCTTTATTATTATATTCCTAATAATTTATATACAAAACAATTTACTTTTCCTTATTTATATCATGACAATATTGTAACCCCGGGTAATTTGAATTTGGAAATGAAACTTTTAACTTTACAGGTTTAACAACAAAAAATGTATGTGTTTTTAAAAGCTCATATCCAATTTTTCTGTATTTTTTAAAAATAGTAGCGATTTTCCTTTTTTTTGTTTTTATTTAATCGAAATATTTTCTTATGGAATTAAAGAGCAAGTAAAAAAAATTATTATGAACACATGATTTTACAAAACCTGTAAACTTACTTATAAAATTAGAAATTGTGACAAATAATTCTCAAAAGACCCGGTAATTGTAATAATTTTTCGCAAGCTATCAGGCCTAAAAATATATCGTATTAATAAATATTTTAAAAAATTCTTACGCAAGTCCTTGTTTTTTTATAACATTTTAATATAAGCATGTTAAAAAAATTGTACAAATGTTTTTTTTGTCCTGATTTCGTTTCATATATTTATGGTCAGCCTAATTTTTATTATTAAGAGTCCTGTATTTTTCTATTTCGAGAATATGTCTGAAAATATGGTCAAAAATTTGTAAAAAAATTGTGAAAATTGCAACAACTTTTTATACAGATTTTGATATGCCAACAACTTCCAGTCTCCATAATGGTGGAGACTGGAGGTTGTTGTATGTGCTAAAATTTAAACGTATTATGTGAACAATCGGTACGTCTTAGGATTTGCTGTTTTATTATAATATATTAGATTATATATGTATTTGACATGATCCTCATTATTATTAAATATTATTTAATAATTTTAATAATGGATTTAAAAAAAATAGAAAAAAACTTTTTTTCATATCTTGTCATTTGTATATATATTTTACTTGTCTTTACAAATTTATTTGAAGAAAACGCGCAGCGGAAAAAAAAATACAAATATAAACGGTCTTACACAAGATTTATATATTTTATTTTACAAGCTAGAGAAAAAAATAATATAAATTGGATAATATAAATAAAAATTATGTTGTCATTTTAACTACATTATTATATTTTATTCATTTTATAAAGCTATTTTGTGCTAGACACTTTTCAGAAGACGAAAAAAAATGACTTAAAAATGGTAATATTGTAATAGATATGATGTATATACATACCTGTGCGATGGTTTTAGTCGTCGTCATCATCATAATAACTTGTAAGTATAATTTTAAGTGTCATCATTTAAATGCTTCACATATTATTATATAGAGAAGGTAAAATTCAATTTAAAATTGTGTATATAGAAAAAGTTATGCGGTAAATTTGTTTTACGCAGGAAACAACTATTTGTTCTTGTCGAAATTAATTTTGAAAAAAACCAAACTATTTTTTTCCTTTTGTAACCGGTAGCCAAAAATTTCTTAATTTAGGTTATAATTTCAAAATTATAGTAATTTTTTTAAGTATGTCAACAAATTGGTTAATATTTAAACAAAAATATTAGTTCTGTCAATATGCGAAGTTTATTTTTTTTAATCGTTTTTACATGTTCATCGACGTTGATTTTGTAAAAAAAAGATAAGAAAAAGAAATTGAGAAAATGACTAAATACATTTTTTTTTTCAAACTTAAAGATTAGATTAAAATATATAAATAAAAATATTATTTTTAGGAATTATATACGATTTTTTTTTTAATTTCTAAAATCGCTGAATTAAAAAAAACATTAAATCGCAAGTTCACTCATGACATTATTATTATTAATTATATTTCTGAGTCTATTCCCTTTCAAATTATTTCTTTGTTTGATTAAAAATTCTCAGAACTTAATAATTAAAGAAAACTATTTCTATAATTCTTTACATAAAATATCTATAGAAAAAGAAACCCTTTAGGTCGTACTTTTCATATATAATAAATTAAACATTATATTATATGGAAGTGTTGTAATAAAACAAAAATTATCCATGGTTGAGTTAGTTCAATATTATAGTTATTCCGATAGTAAAAATTCTTTCTATATCTATATATTATAACTTGATATAGTATTACCACAGATAAGCAGAATCAGATAAGTCAATGTTAAAAGCAAAGTATTTTATAAGTGACCGGATGATCTGGTAAAATCATCCGGTCACTTATAAAATATAAGTAATATTTTCGGTTGTAATTTGCTACGTAAAACTACCATGAAGAGTATAACATTTATTGTTTTATATTTCTTTCCCACTATCAAAGGAGTCCCTCAGTTTATTTTTGATAACTGGACGTAGGTCCGAAACAGTAAACAGATTTTGATAGCACAATGTGCTAGCACATGACATGAAAGTAGGACAGCCTACAAGTAGTATAATTAGTGCATTTTTATTGAAATATTAAATCTCTGCCCCAACGACCGCTAGGCCGATATTTAAAGTTTTCATAATATTTTTGAATTTTTGAACTTTCAATGGTTTTTACAGAAATGAACAAAGGTGTGAATATTTGATTAAAAGCTTATATTATAAACGATTTTAAATAAAATATATAGAGATCATCACTGCGCGCAGTGGTCGCTTATAATTTCAAATTTGTATTACTATACCAGTTGACTTATCTGATTCTGTTTATCTGTGGTATTACACTTCAAACATATAAAAATAATTTTCCACACACTTTTTTTCATATTAAAGTAGCAAAAATATAATTTATTGCATAATATATAATATAAAAAAATATAATAAATAAATAAATACACATCACCACCAGACCAATATTTTTCAAGTGGTGTTTTGTTTTATTACATATAGGCTTTTTGGTATAATTTATAAATATATATTATCCATTTTTCACGCATTATAAAATTGATTGTAATATGTTAACTATATAATAATAATATAACAAACGATAATGTTTACAAGTTATAACTTATAAGGTTATAAAAAATAAAATACGTTAATACCCAAGAAAATACTTTACATACACAATATGAGCCCAAAGAAAAGCATTTAATTCAGAATTTCAGAAAATATTTTATTTGTACAGAAAACTTGGCACTATCGTTTCAAATCACATTTACTGCCCATCGAAAACGACCGATATACCGAATTTTTAAAACACTTTCAATGTCTCGCACATAAGAAGAAATCGAATAAATAATAATGAAATGGAAAATTAATACTTTTACTGGCAAACTTTAAATACATTTTTTTAAAGTTGACATTTTGTTTGTGATATTGTTATCAAAAAATAATTTATTATTGCTTCACATGTCATTAATTAGAGAAAATTATAGTAGAAAACAATGCGTTTTCTTTAATTATGCGCAATATAAGATTTATTTGAAAATATATGAGTGAGTTCAATCTAGAAAGTTGAAATATAAAAAAGTTATTGTTATCCATTTTGACTTATCTTTAAAATAATATGTGAAGCAGCTGCGTTATTGACAGTTTTTACAATATCAAGATATACAGTTTTTCTGTTTGACATTGAACGCATCCAAATGAGAATAGAAAACAATGCGTTTTCTTTAATTATACGATATGGAATTTATGATAAAATATATGAGTGCGTTCAGTCATAAAATACGAAAAAAAATTGTTTTACAGATTTACTTTATCTTTATCTTTAAAATAATAGTTTTTAGTTTTAAAGCTTCGTATCGTTGTCAATTTGTACAATATCAAGATTTACTTAATTTTTTAACATTGAACGCACCCAAAATTTTAGTTTAACATTATTATTTCTTGATATTTATCAACTAACTTTTTTATTTTTCAAAAATACATCTTAATTGATTATTTCTATACATTTGTTTATACTGTTCAACTTTCTTTGAAACAAATTTGTTGTAAAGATTTTAAACATTTTAATGCTCAACAAACACAACCCACGTGCGATCATATACTTTTTTTGGACTAAACCGCAGTCATTAAATCGAAAATATCATCATTTTGATGTAACAAAAATCCACAGTTTTTTTGTTCAAGTCCATCAGATGACATTGTTTTTTGTTAAATGACTTACAAAAAAAAATACTTTTACTTTTGAGCTCTAAAATAATAAATCTAAATTTGAATTTAATTTTTTTTTTAATAGAAATATTTTTGCATTTGCATTTTTTTAAATTTGTTTTTTGCTCTTGTTAAAAGTTATATTTTTAGATATTGTATGTAAGAGGCAAAACAGACAAAAAAACGAAACTGAATTATTGCAAATATAATATTTCTTAAACGCATAATTCTGGTGCCGAATGACTCGTTAATAAATGTACAACGTGTAATGGTTTTTTTTACTAAGTGTATGCAGATGGAAAAGTAGATTTTTTATGGATATTTTAATACGGTTTTTTGAGGATGCGATGAGTAATATGCGGGAATATTTTAATGTATAAAGAGGATTTATTTGTCAGATGCGCGTAGAAATGAATAAATGTACTCGTTTTTTTATATACAAAATTAAAAATAAGTACTCACTTGGATTATTATTTGTTTCCGACCAATGTGTGGCAGCCTGACATCCAAATGTTGTTCTAACTATACTCTTACAGCATGACCATTTTTTGCCAAGCCACAATCCAGAATGATATCGATACGATTTTGGTGTATTTTTCTCTTCACATACTGAAATGATTTTTTTGTTTGTTATTTTTAAAGGGAAATATTCTAAATATATTTAATATATTAAATTTGATATTATTCTAATTCGCATTATAAAGTTTAATATTTTTTTTAAGTACAAATTTCATCTAAATTAATTTTGACGAAATACTAAAAAATCACTTTTTTTTAAAACCATCTCTTTTAGTTGAGTTTTGATAATATTCGAAACGAAAATGAAAATCTTAAAAAAATTAGAATAATTAGAAAAAAAACATATCTGGAAAATTCAAGATGGCGTCGTAATACAAAATGGCGTCTTAAATCAATATGGCGTCAAAACTTCATCAAACTTTAAATTGCATGTTTTAACGAATAATAAAATACAAATCGGTCAAATCGACATTTTCACAAATTTGTATTTTTTTTTTCAAATTCAAACCAATGTGAAATGAGAAATATGATTAAAAAGTCGCCATCTTTATTTTTATAAATTATTCACCACCAACAAATTTCTATAAAAAAAAGTTCCAAAAAGGTACTTTAAAATTCAAGCTCTAAAAAAACCATAGATCAATATAATATTATGAATTTACAAGTCCCCAGTGAGCGGTAATTTGGTTTTATTTGACGTTTTAGTTTTACCGCATTTATATGATCGCACTTATATAGAATAAAATGTGCGTTTTTGTATAAATTTATATCTATTTATTATAGACATTTTTAATTCAAAGAATTTCATTAAAAATAATTTTATTGCATCACAAGAAGAATTTTAAAATAGAGAAACCCTTTCATATTTCAAAAATCGTATATTTATGCAGATGCTACTGAAAAATTATACTTTAAAATCCCTTTTTAAAAAAAAAAGTTTATTATCTCGCTGACACAAAAAAAATATTAAACTCCGGTGTCTTGCATCTCTCGTACAATATAATAAAATATTATATAAAAGCGTCAAAAGATCTATTATACAAGATAATGTATACATAAAAAATAGCCTGTTTTTTATTGTCATTAATAATATTATTATAATCTTTAATATAAACTCGCGAGAAAAAACACGTTTCTTTACAGAAAATGGTAAAAAAAAAAGTTTTTTTTCTTATTTAAATGAGTTTTTATTATATAGTTCTAAGATGGATTTTTGTTGTTTGTTATTGTTAAATTATTTTATCTTACCGGCTCTTATTGCTGCTATCCATTCAGTTCTTTCTTTTTCATTACTTGCTACCAAATAAAGTGTATATTGTGGCAATGACCTTGATGCTTGTGCTTGATCATCTGTTTCACAGTATCCTATTTGAAATGAGAAACCCTACAAATGTGAAGGGGGTGAAAATTTTAGAAAATTGGAAAATCATTTTTTTACAATAACTTACATCTGGTGCTGAACTATCTCCGCCATCATTGTTTAGAATAGCCGGTTCTACTAAGCGGACACCTTTCAATGATATTCGTCCACGTTCTCGTCGTTTCTGCAAAGAATTACACAAAAGTTGATTAGATTAATAATTTAATAATTTTTATGATTTAAATACAAAAAGGCTTATAATTAGTTAATATTTGAAAACAGACTAATCGGTCTAATTCAAAGCAGTAATTCTTAAATATATGACCCGAGCGGCTAGGGCTTTCAATTAGACCGATTAGCCTGTTTTTAAATTTTAATTTTAAATTTACATATATTAAATCAACGTTCAAAAAACAGTTAATATGTTTATTCTAATGAGATTTCATTTAGGTACATTTTTTTTAAGAAAAAAAAGAAAAAATCTTTATAATATTTAACATTTTAACGTTTCATCCAGTATTATGGACATCATCAGAACCACTAGAATATTTTTATTTCAAATTAAAGGTATCGTTCTTTTGGTATGTTTTTTTTTGATTATTAGCAGGCTCTCGACCAATTACTCCAGCAAAAAAAGCAAGAAAATCATTACATTTTTCAACAATGTGCTAAATTTATTTTGTAATTTTTCTCATTTTATTGCCTATAAACAAATTATAAAAAAATATATAAATAAGTACATACAAACTCAATAAGGCTTAAAGCCTTATTTTTTTTTCATAGCGATAGATAGTTATTATATAGAAATTGTCATTTCCACAATATCGATCGGCAAAAAAATTAGTTTTAAGTACACACATTTGGTTATATATTTATTTTTCTACTTTAACTTTTATCCGTTCAATTTGATTTTTCAACATTTCACAACACAAAGCAATGAGTTTCGATATAATATATAGATTTAGCTTTTCTATATGCAAATACAGTAAAAGTAAACAATAAAATGATATAACGAGGGTCAAAAAGTTCGAAAAAAAAACGTTGTGGTAATTTTTACTTATCGATGTTCGCCAATTTAAAGCATAATTAGAAAATTGTAAATAAATATGTTTTTTTAATTTATTATACTCTCTATTCATCTCGAATTCTGAACTTATTGACCCTGCCTTGTCTACAATAGAGCATATATGTAACAAAAGCCGAACGAATAGCAAAAATATATGCGGTGACATCCTCGTATAGAACATAGTCTCATACATATATATATTGTATATATTATCTATATTGTTATAAATTCAAGTTGTTAAAACCCACAATATGTAAATGAAAAAAAAAACCTATTTAGATTACTCCATTTAATGCGAAAGCTTTTACAATTACAGTTTTGAAAAGAACAATTAAGCTTAACATATATTTATATACAGAAAATTGATTAGTTTTGTGTGTGACTTTTAATTGATTTTTAAAACTGTTTTTTTTTTAATAAAATGTCAAGATTGAACTTTAGGGAATATAATAAAAATGATAATAATTTTTTATTCACCATAAAATAAGAAATATATAATATATTAAGATTTTTTTATTAATTTATAAATCGTCAGCATAATTTAAATAGTTAAAAAATATTTATTATTATCTCTCTAGTTAGTGTTTCTTTTTTCGGTAAAAGGGGAGTATTGTAGTGTATTGCATTAAAAGTGAACGACTGCTTTTTTTATATTTCATCAATTAAGGTATACTTTAAAACTGATCTTGACATAAATGTTGTACTGTTTATATTTAGATTTTAATTTAAATATTAGCTTAAAGCTCCCTAAAAACACATACAAGACGGAAGTAAACTATAAGATTTCTAAGCTCGTGTCTAAGACTTTTCAAAATATAAATATTCCAAAAAAAAAACCTTGAGAGTCGTATGAAAGTCTTTTAAAATCGTATATGTAATTCTTGAAAGTCTTAGAATTGTTATGAAAATCTTAAAAATCATTTGAAAATGAATATCAAAGAGACTTCGCCCGATGTTACCCTCTCGTTAAAATCATATTTAGAATAAAATTCCCATTTTATATATTATAGGTATTAGGTATATATATATAGTTATATATTTTAATTAAATTAAATTTGAATGACACATATATTTCTGGTGGAAAAAAACATTATATCTCTGCGCAAACATTTTATCGTTATCATTAGCATAATATTATATAATTTATATAATAAAATGATATCAACATAAAAGAAAAACCTAAAGTTATATATGATACACGCGTTTGTTATATTACATGAAAAGCTTTTCGTTTTTAATCAAAGAGTTAACGTGCTATAACTATAAAATATATTAAATTATATTAAAAAGGGTAAAAATTAACTGAATTCAGCGCATATTTTGTCTATAAAAAATATTTATGTAAAAATTTCGTTGAAAATTTGTGCATATAAATATGATTCGATTTGAAGGATTTAATCGAGGATTTAATGTAATATTAACTTATGCTGAATGGAGTAAAATCTAATTACTTGATTGAAAAATATAAAAATGTATTTTACTGAAAATATTACCAAAATGATTTGTATTGTTTTAATTTAATGATAATACATTATCATAGCATCTGTCAGTAACCACGTCTCCTCTATTTTGTCTTCATGAATCAATGTTACATAATCGCTTAGCGCTTATATACATTCTACACGCAATACACACACATATATAGCCGCTTATATACATCAATCCAGCTGCTATGTATTTCTATCTCTTCACGCACCAGCTGGTTATATACAACAATCATCCAACATGCTTAGATTATATATAACATGCAACTCAGCTGGCTATTCTATGTACATAGCTAGCTTATATGTATTTTACCCCCACTACAACACATCATGGTTTCATATGGGCGAACGCACATATAAATACGGTGATAAACAGAAAAAAAAATCACTTCTATGTTGAACGTTAACGACTGCGTTAAGTGCCAAACTAGACCAACCGTTAACTGTGTTAACATAGAAAGGAGCGTTGTTTTGCGACCTTTCCGTACTCTCAACTAGTTTTAGTTTTTTTTAACTTGTAAACATTGTAAATTATTTGAAAATCATCTTTTTTATTCTGATTTCCGATGCACAACGGATTTTGGTCCGCTCAACCTGATTGCCCTCATCAATATATATAAGTTTTTGATATTTTGTAATGTTCTTCAAGATAACTGTAATCAAAAATCGATATAAAGAAATAGAATAATAATGCCCCCAATTACCTATATATTATTATATATCATATAGTCCTTGAGATAATTTCTAATTAATTTTATTTAACATAATGAATATATAGGTTAGGTACTTAGCACATATAAATCTTTTTTTTTTGCCAAATTATGATAGGCGTATTTATATAAAAAAAAATTGTTTATGTCATGCACACACGTCCTATTGTTTCATGTCATAATAATATTCTTATATAAGTTATAAACATAAAGCATACTTTTATTTTTATGATTATTAATTGGATTTTTAATTAAATTTTTCGTATTATATTAGTTTTTGTCTATAAATTTAAAGGTAACAAGTTTTTATAGATTGGATTGTGATTAATTTGGATACATAATATTTTGTAATTCAACATATATTAGTTATATTGACGTTATTGTATAATTTACTTTTTTTCGATCGTGAGTGTCAACAAATATAAAATTTAGGAACAGGCTAAGCGATCAACGAAAAGTGAATA
>JANSTW010105778.1:0-17754 GCA_027564275.1 Diadocidia ferruginosa | reverse complement strand
ACATAAGCAGCTATACATTTTTTATTTTTAAAAGTTTTATAACTTCGTCAGTTTGGCTAATATAAATATGAATTTTACTCAGTATATGCAGATTGACACGGGATTTCAAATCTGGTATTATCTCAAAAGTATGGTAAGTGCACTTACAATCTTTTTTCCAGGGACCCACTGATATGTAGAATCCCCCCTCCTGGATCCTCCCCAAACTTTGTAGGATGGTAGGGGGGTACCTCTCCTGAACAACGTTTGATCGGAGAGTGGTTTCGGAGCGGAAGGGATTAAAGTTTGTATTTTGTATAGGAAATTAATTTTATTAATTGTTTTTACCAAATTCCAAAAGGAAATTTGGTTCGAGAAAAAAATGGTTTTTGTACACGTCTCTTCTTATCAGGAGGCTGCCGCCCCGTCCCCGAACCCGCTGCTTTGTTTTAATTTGCTTATCGGGATGCTACCCCCTGCATTCTGCAACTTTAAAGCTACTGTTTCCATGCAAACGTATACGTTGGATGGATACCCATAAAAATGTTTATATTTCGATATTTTTCATACTAACGTTAAGCCTCTCTCATTTTTAAATGGGATGCGTCCTCCTTACGTTTACACTGCAAATTTTGTTAATTTACCCTGTTGTATATTTATGGCATTAAAGTATTGCATTTTAGAACTTTTGCATACAAAACATTAAACACTTCCTCTCCGAAAGGAGCCCGAGCGCTGCAAACTCCAAGAACAAACTTTATTCAAGAGAGACCTGTCTACCTTCCTACAAAGTTTAGGGAGGATCCAAGAGGTGGGAAATTCTACACTTCAGCCCAAAAATTAAAATTGGGGTATTTTGCTTTTACTTTGAACTCTTTGCGTTTAAAAAATGTAGTTAAACAGTTTTTGCATTCGTACGCCCGTAATGGCAGCAATTTGGCATTGGCCACTTCCAGTTGTTTATTTTTTTCGTCCTTTCCAGCACTTGGTTTGCTTTTCATTGTGCCATTAATGTTTCGGGAGGTGTCATGCAATACGTTTTTAGTATTAGTTTTAGTTTTCTTCGTAACTGCATCTGTGACATGTGAATTATTTTTAAGTTCCTCCAAACTACAATAACATACGAAATAATATGAATTATATTATTTATTTAATATACATTAAGTGGCATTATAGTTACCTAGTGGACTCGTCATTTGTGTTTGTGGATTTCCTATATTTTTTACGTGTTATTGGCTTCACTCGGTGTCGCGGTTGATAAGTCTCATCTCTAGTTTCATCATCAGAAGACGAGTTATCTTCGGCCTTAACAACAAAATTAATATCATTTTTATCTTCCAGATATTCTTCACATTTATCCTTAGGATTGTATGTACTAGACGGATCATTATACGAGGCTACAGCAAAGGGAAAAGCACAACTTGTAGTCGAATGTTTTTGTTCTGTTTGCAGCAACAATTCACGGATGTCTTCTTCAATTCTTTTAGCAGTAGAGTACGATAAATCGTACTCATCTACTTTTATTATACAATTTTGGCAAACAATTTTCTGTTCGTTGTCAGTGATTGTTTCATTTTGTCTCAAATCATAGAAACTATGTCCTATAAATTGCTCAATATATTGCAGAATTGGCGTTTGCGTGTGTTTCGAACTAATTTTAAAAATATTTTCACAGTAGAATGAAGTTTCGGTATCACAAATAAAACAATTTAAAGGCTTCATTATAATTTAATTAATTAAGTTACAATTTTACCATCCGTCACACTACTATCAGTACCTAATAAGAAAATTTTGTTGTATTGATATATTGATTTTAATCAGAATAATATGAAAATAACCGAGGGGTTAACCACTATGAAAAATTGTGTCCCACTGATTTCCAAATTTCAATGATTTCCAAAATGATTTCCATTTTTTGAAATGATTTCCATTTTTTGAAATGATTTCCATTTTTTGAAATGATTTCCATTTTTTGAAATGATTTCCAAATGACTTCCACAAGCTTGTCCCATGATTTCCAATAGTGGTTAACCCCTCGAAAATAACTATCAATTTATTTAAAACTTGCACAATTGCTTGAAATGACGTCCCTGCTTCTAATGTATGTAAACCTTTAATTATTTTTACAGACTTTTAAATACTCTAGTTTATACATCCATGAATTTTTATAAGAGTTGATTTATCCAAATTGACAAAAATATTAATAAGCATAAAGTATAATTAAATTAATTTACAAATTAAAATTTAACACAATTTTGGACGATTTTCCATACAAAAATTTCATCATTGCCGACTTGTTTTGGTGTTGTTGTTGTGATCCTATGTAAATATTTTTGTGCGTAGGGATATTTGAAACGTCAAAAAATTATAATCATCTAAGATTTACATAACCGCACAATTTGTTTTTATAAATTAAAAATGAAATTAATCAATTATATACTTACTGCAGAATGCGCATTGAAATTCTAATTTTGTTATCCTAAAAACAAAATTTAATATTGTGAACTTATATAAATTTAAAAGTATGTCATTTATCTTGCGAAGGGCTCGTCAGAGGGTAATCGCAAAAATTAAATCTAACATTTCATCACAACTAAGTAATGTTCGAGACAAATTCCGATTGCCCGAAAAGTACAAGGGAACAGTTGTCGAAAAATGGGGCAAATATTGGATTCAATTGGGAAGAGATTATAAAGATGTGTTTGTTGGTGTTGGAAAACAAATAATCGAAAACCCCGTTCGATCTGCAGGCTATGCAGGTATAGGCTATACAATTTTCAACATAATAGAAAAGAATCCGAGTGAAGAGGATTATCTACACAAATTAAGGAATTATAATGCGAAAATGGTGTTGGTAAACGAGTCTTGTCTAAATCCCACAGCTTCTAATTATATCAAATTTATTGAAAAAAATTACAATGAGGGAATTTTAAGGTATGTCAATGTGGGATTATTTTCGTTTTTGTGGCTGGACGATTTTCATAGTGACCTGGGATTATATAAAGCAACCTGTTCGTATGTTAGGCCACAATACCTAAAGTTTAGTGACAGAATAATTGATGTCGGGTTTATGCAGAGATGGTGGTGCTTAAATAATAAAATGAAAGATTTCGATGTAAATTTCAATTAATTGTTATTAGATTTTAAGATTTGAAATAAAATTTCAATATAGAATATAACTAAAGATTTTAGAACATAAAAATATTTTTTGTTTTTAGTAAGGCATATGGCTTTAATCTGCTGATTATCTGAATGCAATACCACTTACCCCAAACAAGACAGGATATTCTATGGATACGCTAAAGAGTGTATCCAACAGCGTATCTGGATACGCTGTTTAATGTCTCGTTTTACATAGGGCTTGACGTTTTTTCTCGTACATTGGATACGCTATTTTTTTTTTAATTAAATAAATTACACCAGCATGTTGCCTGATGCCTCGCCATCTATAAAAAATGGGAAAATATTTATTTTATAGAGAAAATTTAAACAATTTCTCATTCATTTTCCCCTTAAAAAAACAGAATATCCGTATGTCTAGTCGGGAGACATTTACTCCATAAGTCGTTTTGAAATTTTTCATTGTCAAAAACGTTTTCAATTTTGAAAATAACTTGAGTCACTTTGCTAGAGAAATGAAATATTTTTAAATAATTATGTTTTTGCTTAAATAGATTCATGTATCTTAAATATAGTTAAATAATTTATCTACAATAAACTTACTTAAATCTAATAGTCTATATAATTGAATAAATATAAATTAAATTAAATTTTGTCTAAATTTGTATTTTAATAAATAATAATTATTTCTTGCAGTTTGTAATAGAACAAACGGATTTTTTGCTTTAATTTAAATTTAGTCTGTGACTCTAACTATAACTATAGAAGCATGAAAATTTTGTTTTGAATAAATAAAATTAATTTTAAATTAAAAAGAACATTCATTCAGTCGATTTAAAATCATTAGGAATTTTTTTGGTTTACCATTTTTTTTAAATACTCGATAAATGTGTTTTTTGAAGATCGAAATAAAAAAAATATTTGGGAAATATGGTCACCATTTTACATATAAAGGTATAACCTCATTTATTGGCTTTAGTAAATAAATTTAAAAAAAATGCAATAAAAAGCTTAAGTTGGCATATAAATATATATAACGACAGTGTTGCCATACACACAACAACATATATACATTAAATTTTTACCCACAAAATTAACTCATAATATAAATAATTTTTATGTATAGGGTGATTCAGTTAAATGCGCTATAATTTTAAAGGGGTTATTATAGAAGACTCCTATAGTTGAACAAAAAATAGTTTTTTAAGTATCCGAGCATTAGCACTCCCTTATAAGCAACGTATAGTCTTGTGCACAATTATTTTTGACCTTATCTTTAGAAAGACAAACAAATAGTCAAAAATGTATTTCATTATTATGTTAAATACTTTTCTACTGTCTTTAATAATCAAGAACTAAATTACTCGGTAAACGAATTAGTGTTTTTTTAATTTAAGGACACAAAACAATGCCTTAGACTTATATTTGTCTCGCATTGGTTATTTAGAATTTCGCCATGTTTTAACGTCCGGTATCATGTTTGAAGGTTGGTAGTAATTTTTCGATTGAATGGTCTTATTGAAAATTGCTATTTATGTCGTGGTAGTGAATTAAAACCGCAACTTTTTTGTGACAACCTTTTTGTGAACATGTTTTTAGCTAAGAAAAACATTTAAACCCAAGTTATAGATTTTTTTTATTCAAAAAGCGAATAAATACTCATTGCTGAATGAGTGCAAGGAACGTATTTGGTTTTTAAGATATGATAAGTTTTTGGCTCAAAATTTTAGTCTTTGAACACATAGTGTCCCCACTTAAGGACACCTCACCTTAAATGGGGACACTATATGTGTTCAAAGACAATTTAGATTATGTTTATGTTTTTGTATTGCAGTTTCCAAAATGTCTAAACTTAACATTTGTATGCATCACTAGACTTTAAATGACATTTTTGATGCCGACAAAGTCGCGGAAGAGCTCGACATTGAATTATACCCACCAGATCTAGATGAGATTTAGAATTTCGAAAGAAGATGATAATGAATTAGTTCAAGTAACATAACCCTACGACGTGACATAGCAGGTAAAGTCGAGGTTTAACACAATTCCAATGATGCTGTAATTAAAGAGGAAGTTGAAGATCAGAAAACAGATTACATTTTGACCATTTTCGTTACAGAAAACTCAGAAGAATTCACGTGAACGTGCATACAACCCGTATAAGAGCTGCAAGAGGCATACAGTGAAATGGGTAAACGTAAACCGCATCTCATACTTTTTAACTTCCAGACGATTTGCCTGGATTATTCGGTGATTTGGTCGATCAGTGCCTTAACAACTAAAGAAATGCTTTCAAAAGCAAGAAATGGCAAATGGCACTGTCCAACAGTTGGCGTTTACATCAATAGGTCGAAACAGAAAATGTAGACCAGTTTGCATCACGAAAAAAAGCTGGCAGCATCTTAAGTTCAACCATCTGCAAGAAGCTCGATAAACAACACGTATGCCATGCTAAATGCCGCTGGTAATGCTAGTACTGCTCTAAAATACTGTGCTTGGAACGAGAATGCTTCAAAACGTAAACTGTATAACTTAACACTCGTGTGAGTGCCTAGTGTCCCCATAAAAGTCCACCCATTTAAAAAAAAAACTAATTGCATATTCGTTTTTCCTGACACAAAAATACTATAGTTTCAAATGTTTAAAGAAAATCGCTGCACGGCATCAGGTACCTGGCATTAATGGGTTTTAACTTATAATTTTGCACCAAAAAGTCGTAGTTTGGCTTTTTAGCGTAAGTATTTTCGGTTATGATATATTAGTCGGTAGGGGTAAGAATAATCGGACACTCATATAACGAGTTTTTGTTTTTGAATCACCCTGTACAATTTATCCATTTTGTAAATAAACGTAAGAATATAAATGACCAAAGTGATGAAATTTCGTTTTGCTACTTAATATTATGTGACATGACAAAATTAAGTTATCAAAATGTTTGCAATAATTCGTTCGATCTATATGTACAACATTGTACGAATTTAGTACTTCAATAGCTTTGCTACATTAATTTATAATATTGTTTATAGTAGCGAGCCTTTACGGTAGTGTAATGCGAGTGGACAACTCAAGGGTACCATTGATTGGCTGGTACCTAAAACATCGACACAGTTGTCCACTCGCATTTAACAAATTTCTACTTAAACAAGTCTCGGCTCGCTAGTTTATAGAAAAATAATGTATTTTTAATAAAATGCAAAAATGCATTATAATACCGTTAAGCAGTGTCGTTTTTCGTATACAAATCTTCGAGATCGTTATGTTTAATGAAATCCGAAAAAATACTAAACGTTTCATTGATAAACTTCATTTGATGCAAGACTTCTCTAAAAGTTATCCAACAAATGAGATTACTATTGCTTAGTTCCTTTAATTCATCTTGCATACTTTCCGGATGTAAAGCTTCAACGCTTTGATTGTTATAATCATTTGCTTCTCGCAATGCACAAAGAAAATCTCGTACCGTTGTCATCGCACTGTGGAAAACATTTTCCAAACGTTGTGCATTATCTCTAAAGCGGTTCGATTCATGTCTGATAATTATCACTTGGAATGCAATTAAAACTCTTTGCATATTATAATCAGCAATTTCAGAAAATTTACGAATCTAAAAAAAAAACATTATTAGTAATTTATTTTCAATTTTTTGTTCGTATAACTTACATATTCTAACTTGAGATGGTTCGGCATATCGACAAAATGTGCATTAAATTTATCAGATATGATGTTTTCGTAAAAAATATTTTTCATGAATTTCGCCCCCTTTTTGGTTTGATTTGGATAGAAAAAGTTGTCGAATTTCTTGTCTTTCCAAATGTTGTGCCAATTCGTAAGATTATATGAATTTGGGCTGCCATCACCGAAATCTAGGTCCAACTAAAAGAAAAAAATAAAAATAATTAATCAAATGGATCTTTCTAAATGTAAGTATGTATACAATATACAATATACATGGATAGTTTTTAGAATCTATAAAATTTAAGTTATAAAATAATTAGAGCTGTAAAAAAGCAAGTAAAAGTATATAAGTAAGTATACAGTGCAAGTACCGAAGACTTGAAATTTTGCAAGTATAAGTTTAATTATCTTATGCTTAACTTGAAATTACTTAAATATGTTGCATGATACTTGAACTGGATCTTACTTAAGTAAATTTTGGCAAAATGTACTTCAAGGGCCCAGCTGAATGTGATCTTCTTCCCTCCTAGGGGGTAGGGAGTAACCCCCCGTTCGTTCCATGGAATGGGTAAAAGTTCACTCATATTAAGCGCGATATACTCCCTTAACGGGTAGGGGGTAACCCCCGACTTTATTTTGGAAAAAATATACGGAGGAACCCCTTTTTTTGATTCCCTAGGAGTAATAGCAATACCTAGAATGATAGAAAACAATCAAATAGTCTTCTCACAAATTTGTTTGTATACATTTTTTTCTTTGGTTGCCGTCAGTCTGGGGGTTGAAGAGGGAACAATACACTAATAGCTCCGCTACAACCATGGTCAAATGGGTTTTGGTTATGGCCAAAATATTTATATGTTTGATGTAACTAATGCACTAATAAATGAATGAAAATGTAAACTTGTTTCAAATTTTATGTAAATATAACCGAGAAGTTCTAGACCTAATGTCAAAATGTCAAATATTATGCACTTTCTCGTGCAATATATAGGAACGGCTAGAATTGAGACTATTTCGCACACATGAGTAAAGCTAATGTTTGTTGTCCGCCGCCTATTTTTTTCATAGTTGTAGTGAGGGAGGTTATTCTCTACAGTTCTACACGTTAGAAGGGTGGGGGAATCGATTTCAGCTGGGCCCATATAGTACATTTCATCCAAAATTTATTTACTTTGTTGTATAATTTATTTATATATTTTGAAATTAAAAAACTGCCTTAAGATTTTTCTAAACTCAAGTTTTTTTTTCTTAATGAAAATTTGGTTGCTTTTTTAAGGATAAATATTGGACTCTTTGCTTAGCATTTCCATAATATTATTTCCAGAAAAATATGAATTTCTTGGATTTTCACACGATATACTTTACAACCAATTGAGTTTAAAGGTTTTTCTTATATATTTGGGTTCAAGAAAAAGTAGTTCAAAGAATAAAGAGTGAGTTCCTAGTCAAGCGTACTCACAGGATTCGTTTCAGAACTACGTACGTGATTTAGAAGTTTTTCTTATATATGTTTGGGTTCAGGAGGATGTAGTTCAAAGAATAAAAAGTGAGTTCTTAGTTAGGTATATTCACAGGATTTATTCCAGAACTAAAGGATTTAGAAGGTTTTCTTATATTTTTGGGTTCTTGTTTCTCACAAGTTTTATTCCAGAACCAATCGAGTTGGAAGATTGTCCATAAATATTTAGGTTCTGGAGGAAGTAGTTAAAAAATAAATTCGAAATCAATATTTTTTTTGTCAATAAAAAGAAAAGCTTTTTCCACACAATTTATATTGTGTCGCAGTACTCAATATGGTAACAGATTTTTAAATTGCTAACAATACTCACATTTCTGGACAAACTCGACCTCTGCAAACTAGATATGACGTCCAAACTAATTTATTTTATGGATTCAGTTAAATGAGGATGATGACTTTATATTTTTCATTTATTAATCAAAATTAATTTATACAAAAAAAATTAAAAACATTTGAGTGGTTTCACATTGGAAAAAAAATTAGCTTTGTAATGATTTTTTCAATAATTGAATTTTATCTAGTTAATTATAAAAAATAGTGGATAATGAACTTAAAACATTGCAATAAAAAAATAAAATACTTATAAAAATTCTAAATTAGAAATAAGAATTTTGATTTTGATCAGATGATTATAAGTAATTAAATTATTGGAAATAAATCATTTATAACCTAAAAGTTAGACCGTCAACGTATTGAAGTTAGTTGCTTATTATTATATTAAGGTTATTTTAATATCTCACCATTCAAACTTCTATTAAGTATTTTATTTATAGTATCAATATCAATTATATATCTTTAAAGATAAAAGAAATTTTTACCGCATGTGCGAATATAAAATTATAAATTACATTTTTATTGTCAAATTTATATTTTTTTATCACCGCATAATATGATTATCGCACAACATATAACCAATTTATTGATTATGCAAATAAATATTTTTATAAATGTTGCGATATTTGTCGGTATCTCTTCATCGCAACAGAACCTCTGTAAATAATTTCACGTATCATGTCACTCATAACTTCCTTTCGGAAACTGACCAGACAGATTTTTTTTAAATAAATTTTTTCTTCTTCATACATGAATTTACAATACTTACAGCTATATAATGAATTATGAAAGTCATTAATATTTTGTATTTTTTTAATCAATTGCATTACATTAAGTTTCAGATATATTTTGAATTTTGATGACAATATATTCGATGCCTCCGTAATATTGTATAGTATATATCACTGTAAATAAAATCTGTGTAAAAATTTGGCACACAGGCAAATTGTGTGTAATATGTAGCTACTTTTTTGTTTAAAGTCTGCGTACTTTTCTTTTTAATTTTTACACAGATATGTGTAAAATATATCCGATAAAGTGATAAATTACACAGGCACGTGCATTTTATGTTTAACACATGACTGTATGCTAATTATCACATAAAATTTGTTTTAATGGATTATATTACGCCTTAAGTTTGAACATTTTACACAAGCTTATGTAAAATATTGACAGATTTTATACGGATTTGTGTTATTCTATAAATATACAGTGTTTTAAAATATACAATTTATTAAAAAAAAACTTATAAACTTACTTATAAACAGAAAAAATATTATAAATTAATATGTAATAAAATTATTTTTGATGATTTATAATTAAAGTTCATCATGTGACATAAATATAATAATATAAGGTGTGCGCACACTTAGGCGATTGGGAGAGGCGAGGCGCGAAGCGTACGGAAGAGTCAGTTTTTTAACATACAAATAAAGTTCTATGTAATTTAATTAGTTATCTATGTATTATTATACTTATCTGTGTAAATCTACAGAGACAAATCAATTTTAATTTATACATAACTGTTTGATAAAATACAGGCAGCCAAATATTACACCGGGAAAACACAGCCTAAAAACCATAGAGAAATTACCTTTGTAAAAATAATTTTTTTCGCACTTTTCTGTTTTATTATTGTTACACAGAAAAGTGTAAAAAAATCACATCTTTGTGTAAAATAACAACATCCAATGTAATTTTTCGTTATCTATGTTAATTTTGCGCGGGTCTGTGCATAAAATATAAATACACATCCTGGGTGTTAAAAAATTTGCAGTGCAGTTTTATCTCAAATTGTATACCCGATATGGTGATAAATTTTGACATGTGCCAAAATATTTACAAGAATTTCCCACAAAAAAAACTATTATTTTTTGTTTATTATTACTATTTTTAGTAATATTACTATACGAAATGCTATTTTATCGCAGCTTGTCTTCATAATATTATGACGTATATATTTAACCGGCAAATTAATTATCAAAACAATGGGTAAATTTTCTGTAAAATTTTATTTTTTGTGTGCGGTTAAAAAAAACGTAATTTTTCATTCATAAATATTATTATAAATATTTGAATTTTTGTTTTTTTTATTATTATTATTTACAACCGGCACGTTTATCAAATTTATAAATAGTATATAACATGTGCATTAAGTATTATATTTTATTATGGTAATATTATTTAATAAATAATCATGAAAGCGATAAATAATTATTTTAATTTAATTTTTTTTATTTTTAGATCACAATAATGTCAAAGAATAAATAAAAATTAAAGTCAAACGTCCAAAAGGTGTTTTTGTTCTATAAAAAATTTAAAAAAATTGACCTTTAAAAATGGATGCTTCATTTGCCATCTTGAAAAATAAAGCGCTTTTTACGGGTTTTGGATTTTTAGCTCAAAAAATGCAAAATTGTGCGATTAAAATTTCTAAAAATCTCTAAAAATCATAAAAATGTACCCGATGTTTTGTAGTGTTGGGGCTTATGTTGTTATAGTATCGATAAAGATTAAAGATTTAACATTCTCGTTAGTATATCGTATACTATTAGATCATTTTCAATTTTAGTTTTGCAATGTTTTATTATTATATATTATAATCTTGCACAGTCGATAATGAAAAATTGTTATTGATAATAATTAATATTGTTGCTTTGCTACGCTTACGCAGCTTTATACAATATCGTCATTTCTATATTTTTACCAAATTGCCATATATGGTAATAAGTATGACGACACATTCCGTCATTATTGCATATGAAAATGCAACCATATAAGAAAATTATTTTCATTATCTACAATACAAATATAATAATACTTTTTTATCAGACGTGACCGTCATCTTCATAATATAATTAATATACTTAATTATGACCCCTTGCATTGTATTTTTGTTTACAATAAAATTACAATAAACTTTGACCAGAATCAATTATCGATACACTAACTTCTATAAACTCTAACCCACTTTTTTTTGCAAAAATAGTTTTATGGTTAACTCCTAATGATGACATGACATTACACCCGAAGACATAACACCTAAAAGCTTTAACAAGCTTTTTTCTCATTTTTTCTAATTCTCAAACCTTTTATGGCAGCCATAAACCAATAGCTTTGTTTCTAATTTTTAGGAGTGAAATCAAATCGTTTTTTAGCAATTTTTAGCAAAGACACAACCAAAAAATACGTTTTTGTGTGATTTAAGCTGATTAAAGCTTGAGGGTGTTATGTCTGCACTCTTCGGGTGTTATGACAGCTGTCATTCTCTTAATAATGATTTACATCTATTAACATCTAAAAAAAGATAAAAAAGTGGTATAGCGGTTTTTAAAGTTAGTGTATCGAGACATAGAGATCAATTGCAATATTTTTAAAAATAAACATTTTCGCACTTATATATTATTATTTGCTATAATAAAAAATTAATTTTACAAAATTGTTGATATAAATAATAAAATTAATTGAAATTCTGGAAATTCCTGCGTTTTGTTAGTAAATATCAATTCTATAATATTGATTTCGCGCTTCATTTATTGTTAGTACACTGAGACACTGATGCTGTATGTATAATGCGAAAACGCGTGCACTTTACTCCACAGCATTTAAAAAACATTATATATTATATTTTCAAAACCGAACGAGGATTGGAAATGGTGATCCCATTTTTATTTTACTAATGTATATTTCTTTTTAGGAATCTTGTCAAAATGTCAAGAAAAAGTAAAGCATTTCAGATTTTCTGACGTATTTACAAAAATCGGTCAGAGAGCCTTCAGAAAATCTGAAATGCTTTACTTTTTTTGGCTGAAATTCAATAAAGCGGAAGAGGAGGGCCGCTATGCTGTATTAACATAAGGCAAAGCTACTTGGGGGCTTTGAGGCAAGAGGTAAGGGTGTATGATTTTTTGAAGTTACGATTTGATCCATTTTCATTAAAAAACTGTATAGGAGCTCCTTCCCTCTTTGATCTTGAGACCCTCAATTCAGTTCCAAAGTATAAAAACATTAAAAACTCCCCTTAGACCTACATACCTCAAATGCTCGCCCAGAGTATGGGACCACTAATACTTACACATATTACAATTTAGCCAAATCCGTTTACTCCTAAAAACGTTCTCTATATAATCATATTTTTTGGCCATTTTACCAAAAACATCATATGGAGGCCCCCTTTTTTTATAAGATCACTAATAACTCACATATACTAAAATTTAGCCAAATTCGTAACTCGTAAAAAACTTTCACTATATATACTCATATTTTTTGGATATTTTTACGAACAAAAATTATATGGGAGGCCCCCCTCCCCTTTGACCTACAGACCCCATATGCAATCCTAGAGTATGAGACCACTAATAACTCACACATACTTAAATTTAGCCAAATCCGCTTACTCGTAAAAAATTTTCTCTATATACTCATATTTTTTGTCAGTTTTACTAAAAAAATTCCTATGGGAGCCCTATCTCCCCTATAGACCCTAAATGCAATCCCAAACAATGAGACCACTAAAAACTCACCCTGACTTAATTTTGGCCAAATATGGCATACTGTATTTACGCACATTTTCTTGACATTTCGATAAGAATTCAAAAATGAAATATACAAAAGTAGAATAAAAATGGGAGCACAATTTCCAATCCTCATTAAAAATATCGGTTATATCCATTTCCAGAAATATATCAAATTTTTATCAAAAGCATTCACACAAAAATTGTGAAATAATTAACACGTTTAGTATCCGCTCAGCTGTTTCAGCACTATGGACAGAAATATTTCCTAAAAACTCGATTTTAAATATTATAGTGGCTGCTCATCACAAAATAAAAGTTAACATTTGTGGAATAGTGAATAGATTAATAGAATCAAAATGGTCGCTTTATAATTTTCAAATTTGTTAAAAACAAAATATTATAATAAATAACTAAATTATATACTTACATATTCCTGTGAAAGATTTCGAAAATTGTCCAAGCCCATTAATGAAATACTGGACACAACACTCAGTCTACTTTTCAGCAATTCAAAGTCAAAGTTGACCATTTTATTTTGAACATGACAAGGATTGCCCAGAAATTGCGTTATCTTCGAATCATTTAGTTGCTCTAAAAGTGTTTGTGTATTTCTCCGTTTTATCGGATGTGAATTTGTTAATACGGCTGACACAGATATGTAGATATAAAAGCATATCTTTAAATATTGGCGAATTTCTGGAAAAGATAAAAAATTATACTGGTTATTATTTTATATTGGAGTTCATTTTATTAGGTCCTAATGGTTCGCAAAATATATGCTACTATTTTTTAAATCGAACGCACAGTCCCTTGAATGTACAATTTCCCGAAACGATAGTTTCTCGAATGAACAATTGTACGCATCATTCACTAAAATCTTAAACGACAGTTCCCTGAAACAAGAATTTAAAAAAAATTAGCAAGAGTAAATTTTTTCGGAAAATCGTATTTTATTTTCATGCAGAATCAACTTTATCGATTCGGGAAATAATTGTCGGTGAATAATAATAATTTGCCACTACAACCAGATGAGGGTCTTGGGCCAAACCGCATTATCACATTTTAATCTGATTCTTTCATGATGAACCGATTTTTTTTAATGTGGAATGTTGCCATAGCATAAAATTGTAGGTAAAGCTTTTATTTAAATTGTAATTTTAGGTTATGTTTTTTTTAAATAAATATTTTTACATATAAGTATTACATATAATATATCAGTCATTTAAAAGTGTTAATAGTTGATATAGTCGTAAATTGCCATTAAATTTATCTACATGGTTTAGGAATTTTAATTAATAAATTTTTTTCTTTCCTTAAATCTGACATAAAATAGAAAGATGAAAAACAGTTGTAAATACAAAATACTTTGCTAGTAGTTTCTTTTTGCGCAATTATCAAAACATCTGTCATTTTTGTAATTATACATTTATGTAAGTGTAATTATCTTAATAATGACAATATTTTTTTAGTTCCAGTATAGCTGATATGGACTGGTAAATTACAATGTGTGTGTCTGTTTTTTTTTTGGTTCAAATGATAAAACAATTTCTTGTTCGCGGTGCCTACTTTATCGAGCTAATTAATATAATTATTTTTTTAATGTACTGTTGATTTTTTTTTCTCTTTAATTATTATTGTTTATTTGCTCCTTGCATATATAACTTACACATCAGTGTCGAATTTTCTATAGAAACCAGGGAAGCATTTTTTCCTTATTCTTATATATTCCTTATTTCACAAAAAAAACTTAATATACAGTAACAAGCGATGTACATAACCGCTCGCTTTTATATAAGTATGAAGTATCTAACTATTGATTTGTATACTAAACAGTCTATTTGCTTCCAATCACTTATAAACTCTCTTTTTACCGCAACGTGTTCTATTTCTTCTATCTTCATAGACAATTTGAAATTTCTTATTAACATATAAAATATTGGAAGCAAAAAGAAAAATTATTTAACCTCATACATCATTGTATCTAGGTACGGTGGACTACAATATAGTTTTCGTAAGCAAAAATAACGTGATTATAAGGTTTTTTAGATTTTATTATGTACGTTCCGATTTTTACTTTGATTTTTTAATTAAAAATATTTTTTTTACTTCTCTTTGAATTCTAAACGGATAAATGCAAATAAAAATTGTCCGTCCATCCGTCCGTTCGCACTATAATGTCACCACAGAAATAGAAAGTTCTAGATGAGATACGATCTTGAAATTTTGTAGGGATGGTTTTTTTGATGTTCCCATTGTCGGCTATTACATATCAAGAATTTAAATTTACAGGAACTGGTAGCTCCCATACTAAAAACGGGATAAATAGGAAGACAATAAGGTACACGAAAAAATAGAAAGTTTAAGATGAGATACGATCTTAAAATTAAGTGGTTTTTTGGTGTTCCTATTGTTTACTGTTAAATATCAAGAATTTGTATCACCAGGAACGGGTAGCTTCTATACAAAAAAAAACAGAATAAATGGAAAGAAAATAAAGTATACAGCAAATTGAAATTTCTAGATAAGATACGTTCTTAAAATTTTGTAGGGATGGTTTTTTGAATTTCTATTGTTTGGTATAGAATATCAAGAATTTACTCCCCAGGAACTAGAAGCTCTCATACAAAAAAAGAGGAAAGAAAATATAGTACCAAGGGGATACAATGTTCTAGGTGAAATATGATCCTGAAATTTTGTGGGGATAATTTTTTTGTGCTCCCATTGATTAATATTAAATATCAAATATTTTACTTCCCAGGCACTAGTAGATCCAATACAAAAAAGGGGTAAATGGGAAGAAAATATAATACACAAACAATAAAAATTCTAGTTGAGGTACGTTCTTGAAATTTTGTAGGGATGGTTTTTGGGTCCTTGATATATTGTTTAGAATAAAATATGAAGAATTTTGCTCTTCAGAAACGGGTAGCTCCCAAGCAAAAAAAAAACTTTATGATAGGGAAGAAAATATATAACACAAACAAAATGTAGATATGCTAAGATATAGAAATTTGGAAAGGATATTTTTTGATGGACTTTTATTTTTAATAAAAGTCAATATAAATAAAAGTTGTTTGCATACTTTCGTGTGATAATGGTAACAGATTTTTTATATTTGTGATTTTGTACGAAAATGTCCACTGTCCATCAGTGACCAGTCGTATCAAATATAATAAACAATTTTTAGTTTTGCTTCCCATACCTTAAATCTCAAGCTTCGCCACTGATAATTGATATATCTATAGTTGTATTTATAAAATAAAAAAGCTCTCTATATAAAATACATCATATCTACATATAAAGTGTATTTCACAAAAAATGCAGACATTTTTTAAACAAGTATAACATTTACAAAACAATAAAAACTCTGCAGTGGATATTTTTATTTGTTACCATTGATATGCTCTTGTAATGTTAAGAATGTTATTAATGACCGGACAAGAATATATAATAAATATGTTGCGTTCCTTTTTTTATTTAAACATATTTTTATATTAAATATAGTTGACAACGTGTGTGGTTTTGAAGAATATTATATATTTGTATAAATATTTGACCAGGTTTAAGTTTAACTTAATTTATTAAATAGTTTGTCTTGTATAGACACGATTAAATAAATTGTAGATTTTTGTTTTAATTACTCGCGATTCTCGATTGCACGATTAGCTACATATATTTTCAAATGATATGCTAAAATTTATTTCCTTATTATTATTTCTTAGTTTTATTTTTGAATCACACCTGATAAAATAGAACTAGTTTCAAATGTACAATAACATCGATTATAAGGACGATGAATATACATCATAAAATATATTATTTATATAAGAATGATATGGACCAATATATTTATTTCTTCATCATGTCTCAATGATTTTGCTTATTATTTTACTACCTACATGAAAAGGATAATATTTAATATATTGAGGATATCTAAAAATAAAAATAATGTCTAAACATTATTATTATATTGATCTTAATTGGCCTCTTTTTGATATTTCATAATATATAAAAATAGAGAATGATATTATATAAGTGTGAATCGAAGGCATGACGTATAATCATCAAGTTAAGATAATAATATATTTTCTTTACATTCAATAAAATTGTTTATAACTACAACATTTAAAATTTATTTTTCTTGAATGAAACAGATAATTCAATTGATTTTCTTGTGTATAGAATATGACGATAACGATAGTTCCTCAAGTAAACCGGACGTATCTCGATTTTAGCAATTTTTTGTATACTCAAATTATATTTATTTAAAGTATCGAAACAATGACAGAAAATGTCATTATCGACATCTCAGATCGTCTCATTTAAACAATGAATTTTATTAACTATTGACAGTACGTATCGGACATTCGGTCAAAGTTTTATAGATACCTTAATTATGTCATAAGGATTTTTCTATCTGATACCACGGTTTTCATTGACGACTATAACTATGACTATATCAAAAGTGGAGTTGTGTCAACAACTCGCACTAGCCATGTTTTTTTTTGGTGATCAGTGGGGCGGGTTTTTACACTATATATGATGAACCCTATCAGTTGGTGTCTAATAGGCGGACCAACAACTTTAATTGACTTCCGAACCACTGCGATC
>JANSTW010105667.1:0-17756 GCA_027564275.1 Diadocidia ferruginosa | reverse complement strand
AATTTGTTAGGGAATCGTTAAAGGATGTAAAAAGACTACGATTGCTATAGAAATCAGTTTAATTTATTCATTTTTTCTTACGTGGAGACGTTATAAAACGTAGCGGAAAAACAGCAGTGTTCGTGTATGATATATCTATATTTGGATTATCTTTGGCTATAGTCTTTGTCAGTTGCTATATGTAAAATTAAATGTGATTGTTGACACGTAAAAAAAGCAGCGGCAAAACAGCCGTGTCTACATGTCTATATTTGAATTGTCTTTGATAATAATATCAAATATTAGGGATAAAATATACTTTTACGTTGTTATTATTTTTCTTAATGTTTTTAGCAACAAAATAATTTCTTATTTATTTACCTACGTATATGTATAGTAACTTTATGTTTATCAAAAATTAAATTAACACAACATTTCATCAACTTAATTTCTGTAATAATAATATGTTTCTTTTATCTCATATATACGCAATTTAAAGCTTTTCAAACAATATGTTGCCGTATACACTCATACATATATAATGGTATATAGAAAATTAGAAAGATCCCTTTGAAGTTTCACCAGACGGAAATTTAAAGGATTAACATCCTCGATAAATGTATATATATTTGTATATTATGCTGTTCCTACATATATGGTATTCTAATGGGGAGTTTATTTATAGAAATTTATTATGTAAAACATAACACATGTATTTTTAATTTCCACACACATTTAATTTACTGGCAGATTCTTTGGTTACTAACTACCTGGATATTTAGCATATATTATAAAACTGGTTGAAATCAATCGAAATTGAATGGAAAAACTTAAATTGTTAGCAGCGATTAAAATATATTCAATTTATTCAAAATTAAATACAAGCCTACCATATTATCTAATCATTGGTAATTCATTTTATGGCTCTATAATGGTCTCTAATAATTTTATATATTTGCAAGCTTTAGGGCACTCTTGAAATGGAGTCCATTTTCACTCTTTAGTGTTCAGTTTTCAGTTAACAAAATTTATATTATACTGAGGTGAAATTTCAATTCATGCAGTGGAAAAATGCAATACTCGTAACGTGGAAAAACGCTATTATTCCACTTAACCACATTTCCGCATTTCAATCCTTTTTTTCATGTACAATAGTCGAAACGTAAAAATTATAAAGCATATAAAAATGTAGTATTTTGTAGCGCTTTTTTGACAGAAAATTTTAAAATATTCATTTCTTTCATTCTATTTTTTTGCATATTCATATAAGCTCGCACAATCAATTTTTTTCAATTTTTTTAGTTTGACATAGAAGTGTACTGTGATAAAAATGAAAACTGAAAACTGAAAAACGAAAGCTGTGATTGTGAGAGCGCGCTTAATTAACAAAAATTCGAAGTCACTATGTTCAAATTTCAGAAAACGAAATCTAAGAACTCAATATGTGTTCAAATGTTTAGTATAACAATTAGACAAGTTGATTTTATTTTAAATGGACTCATGCCACTTTCAAAATAAACGACTCAATATTTGATGAAAACCACTTATAATGTTATTTATCTATTATAAGTCATGTTATATATTATTGTACAATATTGATTTCATATACAAGTTTACATTCATTCGCGCAGAGATTAAAGTCTTGTACAGATAGAAAACTTTTAATTAAAACCTATTAAGCTTGTAAATAATATACAATTATTATTTAATATATCACATAAAATGTGATTAATTTGTTGCTACTACTTGTATTTAATTTATTATAATTAAATTACATGTTCTTTATCCTTATCAAATATAAGAGAAATGTGTATGTTGGGCTTGGATACCGCTAGATGAGAACAAGAAATGTTTATATAAATGTGTGAAGGATGTAATAGTACGCTCAATTTTAGATATTATTTTAAATCAACTAATAACAGCTACCTACATAATATACTTTGAAAAGGCATAATTAATTATTTTGTACAGTCGCGTTTTCCTATAAACGTTCAATTTATAAAATGCGTAGTTTTCTCTGCGTCATGTCAGCGTAAATTCGTAATTATTTTCAATTTGGTTAAAAAAAACTATCCTTTTGACGCTATTTCTAGAAAAATTGACCTCTTAATTAAATTATGTTATATTATATTTATAAAATATTTAAAGATATGAACAAAAATTATATAAATTGCAGAGAATTTCGTTAAAAAAAATCTCAAAACAAAAATTATTGATTGAATATATAGCTGGTAATTAAATTTCCATCTATAATATATTCGATACTCTATATAGGTATTAGTCTATATATAATTATATAGTAACAAGTTATATAATATATACATATTTATTTAAACAACTTACTTTATTTATAGACACAAAATTAATAAATTTTTTATCTCGCATGTAACTGCTATATACACTTTCAATTAAATGTAATTTATTTTATTTAAATTATATATGCGCAAGAAAAAAATCAATCTTTATTACATTTATGTTTAAAAAAAACGGTAAAAAAAACACTTGTTTAATTTAATTATTACCACAATATTTTACTATATATGAAAAAGCTTTAAAATATATAGCGCATAAAATAAATTTGTTTTTTAAGCTAAACAAGTTCTTGAATTTAATTTTTTTTCCTTCATTTATTCTATATATTATTATTATTAGTACGGTCTTACTCGCGTCAAAAATTTACAACATCTAATGCAAATAAATGCAATTGGAAAATGATTGTTGATAATATTACGCTCTTTACCAAAAAAAATCGCCTCTGTTATAATTTATAATTATTTATCATATACAATTATGTATTATAGACTTATAGAGCAAGATAAAATGTTTTATTATCGAAACAAAGGAAAATTACATGTTTCATTTTGACACCACACCGTTTCTCAGTGGCGACCGGTCTATAAGGGCGCAGCAAGATAAGTTCTTAATTTCTGAATTTTTAACAATATTCCTCTCATTTTTTTGTATTCATAAAAAAATCATAATTGTATAAAAAATATTTTTCAATAAAAATTAAAATTATTAAATTTACATAAAATAGAATATTTTTTTTTTAATTAAATTTGATAAAAATGTGTTAGAATTCTTATTAAATCCTAAGTCATTTCTCAAAATCCATTATTTCTTTAAAATAATTTAAATTTTCTTAAAAAATTTAAAACCTTTAAGAGTCTTAATTTTCCATAAAGCTGATTAATCGAATATTATTTCGATTTACGTAATACGCATTTTCTGCTGTCTAGTGAAAAAGTCAACCGCTCGCCACTGCCGTTTCTGCACTCTCTATTTTTTTTTCTTATAAAGGAACTATACCATTATTATTATACTATACAAGTAACCCCGACTATTGCATTAAACTTAATCTCTTTTTTAATAAATTTAATGTATTATTTTTATTTATATCGTGCGCAGCCAAATATAGTTTTTTTTCTTCTCGAACATTTTTTAAAATTAAATTCATTTATATACATTCTCTCTTTGTTGTTGTTGTTTTTATGTGCAATTTATCTCCTATGTATATTGATTTTAAATATTTATATATAATTGATTGAATGGTCGAAAGGGATATGTTTAGATGCGCAAAAAGATATATTTTAAAAGTAAACTGGCATTTATTAATGTGTATAGTAAAATTATTGTCTCATATAAGATTTTTTTAGAATAAAAATGAAAATTAATTCAAATTAAATGTATACAAAATTTTCATTGTTTTATAAGAACAAAATGAAAATATTTGGCAAATTTATTAAAAATTAAATAATATTCAGAACTTGTATAGGATTATGGTTTTTTGTTTTTGTTATGCAATAGCTTTTTTTATTTTATCTTTAGGACCGCAAAAATCTATATATTTTAATATAAAATCAAAATTGTTTTTCAATTTTTATTTCATATTAAGATAGAATATACTTTCTATAGGTATATACTAAAAGAAGCTTCGTGCAGTCAAGCAGTCAATTTACTATATACCTACAAGCAATCGATGCTACTTTTACAAAGATCTATGTCTTTTTAAATACGAACTATTCTATACAATCTTCATCTTTTTTAAATTTAATTTCTTAATAACGACTCTGTATATACAATATACAAGAAATTCACTTGATTTATTTTTTGTTTATATAATAAAAAATATACTTTCTTGTGGTAAATCCTCTATATTATACATATTGATAGTTTTAAGACATTAAGCCAATGTACATATATAACATTTAAAACGCGATTATAATTTAAGTAAAAATCGTGATGTTTATAATGTTGTTTGTGTATTTAAATGGAGAAAAAAATGTTAAATTATTTTCTGTATTTTTTAAAAGAAGAGCTCTGCTTTTTCTGATCTTTTTGGAAGCTGCTGTGCTTTTATACAACATTTTATTTTTATTGAAGCGCCAAGAATTTTATATTTATAATGACGTTAGCCAGCAGCGCAGTTATCGCAATGTTTCTCGATATATAAAATATTGTAGAAATTTATTTAAGACTGTTTAATTTAATTGTTTAAAAACACTATATTGAATTATAATATTTTGTTAAAGTTTTTTTTTCTGTTTTAATTAAACAAAAAAAAGCTAATTAGCAAATTCACGATTTTAATTGATAGGTTTAGAGAGCTATTTACATGCGAGCTGTTTATTTTAATTATATCTTTATGTACCTACATATATTTTATTAATAACAAATAATTATGTTTGATTAGAAAAAGCGTTATGTAATCCGAATATACACTGAGAGAAAAGAAGCAATACAATTAATTCGATTTTTATCCAACACCAGGATGCAAAATTCCCAATTATTAAATTTTAAACATGATTCCTGTTCTTTTCGTATGACTTGTTGCATGATAACATTCGAAAAATATCTGTGGCGACAAGTAATAATCGCTTAAATCTAACCAAAAGTGCAATTTGCTTAAGTCGACTTACGCGATTATTACTTATCGCCACAGATATATTGTAATTTTTTTATTAATAATACAAAATAATTGAAAAAGTATACTTGAATTTATTCATTTATTATCTCAAAAAAATGTGTTCCACATTTATCAAATATATTTGCGTTAAAATTATATATATTATATATATTGAACTTTGATCTGCGCATTTTATCGCACCAATAATAATAATAATAATTTAATAAATAATATAAAATTCATCTTCAATTTTCTTAACTTTTTTTTCTATATATGATATGAGATTATTATTTGTGCTTTGTGCGATATATGTATATATTGAAGCAAAATTATTATTTAATTTCAATGTTTCTATTTGAATTTATCAAAAATACATAAATTAATAAATAATAATAATATAAAATTTATATAAAATGTCAATCATTTTGTATTTATTTCATATATAGAAGAAAAATTAGTTGTTTTATTATTTAATACTTAAGTTGAATTGAATTCAGTCAAGCAAAAGTTTTTTTTAAGGAAAAGGAAAATATATTTTTTAATTTATTTAAAAAATGTACTTTGATCTCAAAAAACCTAAAAGAAATTGTAAACAATCAATAATTTTTTTTCCTAAAAATAAGTCATCAAAAATTCAATAGTCAATTAAAAAGAAAAATCTCACAGAATCCCAAAAAAGCTTCTAATTTAAAAGTCTCCCAAAAACCTAAAATCAATATTCAAACGAAAAACCATGCACAGTCAGACACCACTGGTTTTTCCACAGTCAATATTTATATATAAAATACAAACAAAAAATTATTAACTAGCTCTATATTGTATGACCTTTGACCTATATATTATAGATAAGTTAATATATTAAGAAATTATAAAATCATAAAAATTAGGTTACTTTTCGTATAATTAACACAAATCATTTAATATTTATTATAATAATGACTCAATTGATCTAAAATTTATCTAATTTTTCCCTATATAATCTATTTGTTTCAGATGACATTCGGTGCTACTGTAATCTGGCATCGTGTGTGGGCACTAGCTACATGTGCCGAACGGCTCGTTCGCAAGCTGGCGGTGGCTGTTTTTCCGAAATAAAGGACAGCAGTGATAAGAGCGTAAAGCGACACGGTTGCATTGAATTGTTAAAGGCAGAGTAAGTATCGATTTTTTTATTCTATATATAATATGTACAAATATAAAAATCTTCTAACTGCCATGTTATAATAATTATTCGTTTTTTACCAAACTGTCGGGGTTTGGGTCAGAAGGCCTTCCCCGGGATCAACAAAATTTTAATTTGAAGTCGTCTAAGTAAAATAAACCAAAATTTTATAGCGATATATCAATATTACCATAATAAATTGTTATAACAATATATTGTTAACCCTATATTGTGCACAAAGTATGTATGATAGAGATATATGACTGCTACATCTAGAATATATAGTTTTTTATGCTTTATAATGTTGCATCAAAAAAATTTAAAAATTCTAAAAAAAATTTCAAAGTAAAATTTGAAAAAATTTCAAGGGTACCCCCTAGGCTTTTCTAATTGTTTCCACTTAATTAATTTTTGTGACGTCATTAAATGAGATATTCACAAAATTTCTTTTTTATTTCTCAATATTCATTAGCTTTATTTTTTTAAATAAAAAACTTCTTTTTTAATTATTGAAAAGTTGAAATTTTGATGAAAAGTCGAATTCGGATATACCTCTCCGAAAGTAGGACAGTAACCCCCCCTAAAAGGACCCAAGGTCCAATTTTTTTTTATAAGTGAATTTTTGAATAATTTTCAATTAATAAAACTACATTTAGAGCCATATCTTAAAAATTTAATTTTTTATGAATTTATCAAAACAGACAACGAAAATTCCATACAAATATTTTATCAAAATAAGATATTTTTTTTCAAATGTCTATCTTTTATACTATGTGTACCCGATGGCGTTATTCGATCAACACAAAACTTCACAGCATTTTTTTTCACACCTAAAAAAATGGATCCTCAAAAATTTTAGACAAACCGGACAGTTTAGCTTTAGGCGTCTTTAAGATATGCATTCATTTTTATATAGGGATTTAGATCATATTAAGAAATTTATCGTGTAGATTTTAATTTTTGCAGATAAATTCAAAATAAGTAAATCAAATTTCTTATTTCTTATCTTAGTTGTAAATGACTATTTTATAATCTTTAATTCAAAGCTACATATGTATATATATGCGGATTAAACACAGCAGAGATAATATTTACTATTACCGCTTTGAAAGTGTTAAAAAAACATATTATTATAATTAACCGCACACATTATATGTAATTTACTAGTATAAATACCCTTGAAAATTTGGGGGTTTGCAAATTTATTATGTTATTTATAATTATTTTATTATTGAGAATTTTTGTTTGATTAAATCTTTTTATGTCAACCTCAACCAAACACATAAATAAAACCTAAATAGTAAATATATTGACAATACATTCTTATTTCTCAATTCTAATCTCGGGTGCGTATTAGGATTTGCAATTTTATTAATATCGACTCACTTACATATTATAGAAAATAAGAAGCTTAAAAGATATTATGAATGAGTGAAAAATTTTCTTATTCAGATTACAAACATTTCTCAAATATCAATTACCGTGCATTAGCTATAGTTTCATATATTCGAGCTATACTTATATATTATAATATAGCGACCTTTGTAGCTACAAATAAATTATAATAATTATAATTATTATAAATAAGCAAACATTCACCACAAATCCATTAATAAAATATGTGTTCTTCTATGTGGCGCATGGACGGTCACTGCAGTGTATTGCTCAACATATATTCTTCTTATAAGAAGACATAATATGTACGGTATGTTATTGATATGTATAATGTATATGGCTTATAAGATGTAAATTAAACAATATAATATATAGCTTCATATTACTAGATACTTAAATTGCTCATACGCCATGCAACTCTTTTCTTTTTGTTAAGGAAAATAAATTCCACAAGCTTATAACATATCTTATATTTCTTGGTACGTATGGAAGAAAAGAAAAATCTTTTTTATTAAATTATTTGACCTTTTTTATGCGAAATATTAATACAATAGATGACCCTAATCGTTAAGGTTTTGTTTTTGCTATCTAATATCTATGGGTGTGAATAAATATTTATTAAAAATATTATTTTCTCTATTTTCACTTTTAACGTTTTAACGGAAACTTTTAGAAATATTTAGAAGATAGACACTGCGCAATGCGCATATATCTGCAGTTTTCCAATGATAATAAATTATTGGGTGTCTACTGTCTGAATAAATTTTAAACTTACACCATGTCACTTAAATTTTTTTTTTCTAATTTTGTAGCAAAGAATAAATATATATTAATTTTTTTTACAGAAATGAACGATTTCATTGTGACAATTCACCGGAAAAACATCTGAAAAAACCACATAAAGTGCATTTAAATTCGTTGGTGCTGTGCTGTCACGAGAACATGTGCAATCACATTGATGGACCGCCTGATCATCATAAGAAATTGACAAAGGCAAACATAACAAAAGAATTGGACGAAGGTAAACGCGAAAAATTGATATACAATTTTATTATCTTCAAATAAGTGTTTAGGTTTGGGGTCTTAAGTCTCTTTGTTTAGCTTCGATTTTTGTAATAAAAATACAAGATTTTTAAAATTTAAAATTTGATAAAAATGATTGTTGAAAAAGCATAAAGTGCTAGCTTTATATATATTATATATACAAAGAAAAAACATATGCCATCAAATGCACCATAATATGTATATATAATATATATCATTGTAGAATGTAGATAATGCTTCAGACTTTTATAAAGATATTGCTGTTATAAACGATATTGTAATCTAAAAACATAGTGTCTGTTTTCATCAATATTTTCTATAAAGTATGAAAATAATTAATTATCCAATTTATATATTTTAATCAAAATACTAAAATTTCTAAACAAAAAAAAAACACAAAAATAATAAGTAATATTCAAAAATATATGACCGAATTCATCAATATTAATTAATATAGAAAAAAAATCTTCCCAGAAAACATAAAATTAATAAATTTCTCACAGAATTTAAATTTATGGAAATTTTTCCAAAAATATTAAAATTAAATTTTTTGTACGTCCTTCTCTTCCGTTACATTAATTATTTTCTATTAGATTGTCGATCAATCTCATATATTTTATTTTTGATAAGAAACTCATCTAAATATAAGAAGCATAAATATATTTTGTGCAAATAACTTTATATAAAAAAAAATATTTAAAAAAGATGTTGTTTAAATAAATTACTTATTTTTATATATTTTAAAGGTTTTTTTACTCTGATTTTATAATTAACATTAATTAGTTATCTGTATAGGTTATTGCTATATTCAAGTTATTTGAAACAAATTTCCAATTTTATTGGTTTTTATAATTTTTTAGACAAATTTCTATGTATATTAACGCGCACAGCTATCTGTTCTTTTCTCAAACGCTTGGATTATTTAAATATTTTTAATGGATTCTTTGGTTTTTTGCATTTTTATGTAAAAATGATAAATTTGGGTTAATTTGTTGTTGTTCCACTGTGCACATTTTGGGCTTTATATATTTATAGAAAGGTATAGGCAATAAAAAAGCACAGTCAACATTTTTATGTTTATGGTGTTTTTTTGTCAAGCTTAAAAAGTTGATTTTTAACATTTCTTTTTACTGACGGTATATAGAAGAAGCCGCGTATAGCAGGAACAGGTTAAATGCAAAAAAATTATTTTTTTTTTGTTTTTGTGGTATGGACAATTAGCACATATTTTATTGCTTTTAAGAGATAATTTTGTTGCTATTTATTTTTTTAATTAAAAATCGAAAGAAAAAAACATTTTAGTTTATATTAAAGAAATTATATAAAATTTATTTCTATACAAAATTATGTCAATTTGAAATAAATTGTAAATCTAATAAAGCACAACTTTTTCCATCTTTATAAAAAAATTAAAATTTTATTAAATTGCTTACATAAATTAATTAATAAATATTTGTTATTCATTTTAATTTTCTGCTATTTTCATGCCCATTAAAATAAAACAATAAAATATTCGCACTTAAAGTTCACATAACCATATTAAGGATTTTATAGTTTTTTATTGGCTCACATGAAAGGCAAAAGAGCGTCACTTTGCTTTATTTGGAAAATATTATATTAAATTATCGCAATAAATTAATTATAATATATTTTATAAATTGAAAAAAGGTACACGTTTATAAAAAAAAAAAAAACAATTGTTTGTGGTGTGAAGAACTATACTTACGTTATTTATTTATGAAAATATTGCGTGAATTGAATGCAAAAGTTTAATATTCATTTATAGTTAACAGTATATTAAGTTAACAGAACAAATCAGCTAAAAAATGGACTTTAGTGATAAAACTTAATTCGAAGAGAATCAAAAACTATGTTACAGATATGGAAAATCAAGAGACCATCACGTACCATGTTTTATCACTAAAGTTTCAATTTTTCATATACATTCAAGTCAAACTTTGTACTTTTAGCAGGTTTTTCGTTGCCTTTAATAAACAATATTTTTAGGTAAATTTGAGCAATTTTTAATTCATTTTTTATAATTTCAGAATTACTCGCAAATGGTGACTCGTTCTACACTGACAATCAGTTCGAAAAACAACAACTAACACCCTCACATCAATTGCCACCAGCAGTTGTCCAACAAACCGGTGACTTTTCCAGCCAGGAGCTATGGTTTAAGGTGGCCATTATCGCATTTCCCATTTTTGGCATAATCATTCTGTTCCTTTTAATCGGAATGGCCCTGAAATTATTGCGCAACGATAGCAACGGATCAGCGGCCAAATTGGGTCATTGCAGTCCGGGTGGCATGATGTCAAATATGCGAAAACTGCCCATCGATTGTGTGGAGGCATCGTGTGGTGCACAAACGTCAAAGCAGTTGCTGGCCCGTGGACAAGGGAATAGTAAAAAACTTCTCTGCCACAATAACGATTTGAAAAATGAGAATTTAGCCAAAAAAAATCATATTATGACATTAGAATATAGTCTATTGCCGCAAAGTAGCGACCCCATAGACAAGCCCACAAATACAGATCCCGCATCCCACAACATTAGTATCTATAAGAATAACATTAATTTAAGATTTAGTCCTACCGAAGAACAACAGCTTCTGCATCACAACAATAAGGACAATAAAATTTACGAAAAAGAAATTCTAAATCCAATGCATACGCCGTCCTATTGGATGGCCGCTGGTAATACGACTAACACCGGAAGTAATAATACTACGGCTAGTAATTTGAATAGTAATTTAAATAATAATCAAGGTGTATAAGTTCATTTCTCGCTATATACGCATATAGAACTACTCGCCTTATAATATAAATTTGACTGAATTTGATTAATTTTTGTGGAAAAACGTTAAATTTTTCCAAATTTTGTAAATAATCTTTAGAATATATACGAGAAATGATAATATTTTTTAAGAATTAATGTGTACATATAAATATATTTTATAATATCTTTAATAATAATATAAATAATCGACTATTAGTTTGTAAAGTAAGAAGAAAATAAAAGAATAAAAAAAACTATATTTAAATAAATATTGACAAGAAGAGAAAAAATTTCCATTTCCTATATAAACTTAAATAAAATAATTTTCGGAAAATTGTTATTTTTAATTTAAACGTTTGTAAAGTTTTTAAAAAATCTTTGACTTCTCTCTATTTAATTATTTGATATTTGAATTTAGACCAAAATACGAAATTGAGATAGAAAACTAATAAAACAAACAATTATTAAAAGCTCATGAAGAAACGTGGTAAAAAAGAAGTTTGAAAATTTGTATTGAATGTTGTTGATATTGATGAAATATTCAACAATTAATAAATTATGATTTATTTTTAAATTATTACTTGATTTGATTTAAGTATTAAAAAATTATTAGCAAAAGCAATTTACATCAAAATAATTTTGTATGTATAATTTAAAATTAATTTAAAATAATTCATAATTTAAAAGAAATGGCCAGTAAAAAAATATACAACAAAATTTGTTATAACTGGATATCATTACACAAATTTCAATTCATCATCATATTTGTACTGAGAATGAGAATGAAAATTAAAATGAAAATGAAAATTGAATTTCTTTGCTAATTTAAATTGCGAAAAAATTTTCATACTTGCTTAACTCTATTTTTTAAATAATTATATTATTGTAAAATAACTTTTGTAAATAAATTTTAATTAATTATTCTATTATATATAAAAACTCTTTACTTTATAATTTTTTAATTAATTAATAATATCTTCATATTTTATAAATTTTATATAACTATAAGTGAATATGCGTTTAGCTATTGTCCAAATAAATTATTTTTCGTTTTTTTATTGTAAAAAATAAAGCTATTAAACTATATATTTAATACTTTGGAAATTGTAATTAAATTAATTATTAAGTTAATTGTCGTTAAATTTAAATGACAATTAAATTAATTAAATATTTAAATTATGAAGAAAATGTATTTATATATGGAAAAAATGTAATTTAGAGTTTGTTTTTTTATCTTTGCGTGCTTATTTATACAGCACTGTTTTGGAAATCATTGGACCTTATGTACCCATCCTATAAGATTACATTGTTAAACGAGGGATATAGCTGTCAACCGTGCAAGAAATTTTAAGTGGAATAGGAGAATCTTAGGAGTACAAATACACAAATTTAGATTTTTTTTTCTTCGGCCAGGGAATCCTTATTATCTCTGAAAGGATAACTGGCGTATCTCCCGTATTGCCGTAAACAATTTCAATTAAAATTTCAAAAAAATACTGTCAAAATATCGGTCATAATATTGTTTTCTGTAGAGAGGAATAACCATTTGGTATCACATGACATCATATTGTTAATAATATATTATGTTTACTGAAAAAAACCCCTCCAATTTGCTTTTACAATTTTTAAAATTAAACAATAAACTTTTCCTCCGTTTAATTTAAAGGGATAATTTATTGAAGGTCAGGCAAGGCAGATTTACTTTTATTGGATTATTTTAGATTGACAGCATTTAAATCTAACCTTATTCGAAAGGATCTCACAAAATTTTTGCTATAAAATAAGTTAAATTTATTAAATAAATTGATCCAGTAAGTGTTTATTCCCTATTTCAGAGAATTTTAAAAGTATAATAAATTCGCAAACCATGGTATCAGGTAGAAAAAAGGGTAAAATTGTTACTATATGGTCCCTCGCTTTGGGTTTGGAGTAACCGATGAAATGTTTGAGTTTGAACAATCGATTTGATGAAATTAATTAAAATAAAATAAAAATCTCTAATACTAAAATGAAATGTAAGATTTTGGTTAAATCCCATCAAAATTTAGTACGCTTCAGAGAAAACGTTACGCAGATTCCTCCTGAGATTTAAGAGATAAAGAAATTCGATGAAATCCACGAATTTTTATTATTATTGTACTGAAATTTCTTTAGATTTTAGGAAAATTACCGATATATTATAAGAATCTTAGGCATTTTTATAAGAACTTACGGGATCAAGATCGAAATTTCATGAAATCAGAGTTTAAGTAGATTTATAACAATATTTTATATATACCTTTAATTCTCAAGTTTGTGGAAGAAATCAATATAGAATTTCAAATGAAACTTGAATTAGATCAGAATTTCAAGAGATTTTTGGAAAATTTAACATTTCTTCTCAGAAATTCGCTTTTTTTAATTAACTTGAAAAAATATAGATTTCTTAAAAAAGCTCTAATGAATAAGATTTAAATGAAATTTCAGACTTTTTTATCAAAGACGTTAAAGAAGTATAGATTTTTTTAAAGTTTTAATTAAATTAAATTTAAATAATTTTACTTGCCCAAGATCTCAATAAAGAAATGAAAATACAATATTTTTATGAACAAAGTTCGGAGATTTTCGCGATAATTAAAATAGAATTTATTTAAATTGATGTATTTCTCCTTTGAGGAAGTAGAAAGAAGAAAAGAATTAAATTCTCCCAGAAATTCCACAGTAAAAACTGCTCAAGGGATCTCCAAGAAAAATGAGATTAAATAAAGCAAATACAAATTTTCTTTTTAATCACATTTAACTGCGTGTTTGTGGAATTTTTATTTATTTAGTATATAGTTTTTCTTCATCAGTTTCTTCTTTCACATTGATTTATTCAGTATTTTCTTTTTTTACGATATTCTCTAATATTTATAAAGTTATTGTTATTTTTCAATTTCATTTCATTCTTTTTTATAATTTAGAGTGTTGGTGTGTGTGTATTTATAGATATATAATAGATAAGTGTTGTAGTGTGTAACAATAATTTTGATAAGACATTTTATTCGTACACTTCTTTCTGCCTTTTTTTAAATTATTTTTTCCAATAATTTTTTTTTTTTTGATAATTTTACATAATTTTTTATTTAGATTTTTAAATATTTTAATTTTTTTTTTAATTTAATCAGCTAGAGTTTTAACATATTTAAGTTATTTTTTTCTTTCTAATAATAATACATCACAATTAATTTGGGTTACAAGGAATAAAATGAAAAATTAAATAAAAAGTGGGTGGGGGTACGGGGGAGGTTTTGTCGAGATTTGAATTTTTGATGGTTTTTTTTATTTCTTTTTAAATTAAAAATAAAAGTGAAATTAAAATTGTTTTCCAAGTGAATTGATCAATTTTTATAATAAAAAATTAGGTTTGATCGAAATGTAGATAATTAAAAAAGGATTTAAAATGGACATTTAGGATAAAAAAAAACTGTTTGTATTCCAAATATATAAAAGTCAATAATTTCAATTCACAAAACTAACTGCGATGACGTTAAAGTGAAACCATTTCTGTAAACGACTTGAGATAGGCTTCGTGAAGCTTCCGAACAAATTCCGGATCATTTTTTATCAAATATGTCATCGCCTGCAACAGTTGACTTTGTGTCAGGGGTTCCGGTTTTGAGATGTGGTGGTTGTTGTTGTTGATGATGTTATTGTTGGCGGTGCTGGTGATCAACTTTTGTTGCGGTTGAATTATCAGCTCGTTTTGCGCATTTTGTCGCAATCCAACAGACGGTGTAGTTGTGTTGATTAACGTCTGAATCATCTGGGCGCCAGAAGATTGTGAGGATGCCGCTGCCGACGAAGATTTAAACATTGTTGGTGGCATTAGGGCCGGTTTACCGGGTGTCACATTATTCAGCTCGGTGGACTTTTTCAGCAGCTGATGCAGTGGTGGCTTTTGTCGACTTTCTATTTCCAAGACGTCTGTTGGATTTGACAGGCCATTTGTATCGGACCGAACCATTGACAGATTTGTTGTATTTATGAAGTTGGCAAATGGCGAAGTACCCAGTTCGGGATGCGGATTGTGGTGGTGATTTGGCGAATTAATTCGCATAAAGCCATAACCATTTTCCGGTACAGAATTGGGTAGCTGCTGCTGCTGCAGCAGATGATTTGGGGGTGAATTTTTTTCATGTGGCGTCACAGATCGTTGTTGCTTTTCAATTTGATCGACTGAGACAACCTCAACCGCTACGGCCGGATGATTTGATAGCATACGTTGAAATAGAGGAACCTCTTTGGCTGTTGCCGGTTTGGCTGCGGCAAAAAAGTTCATAACACTTTGTGGTGTCGCGTCTGGCGCAGCAACGGCCGATGGTAGTTGAGTTAATTGTTGCTTTGTCAATATGCCCGGTGGTTTTTCCAATATTTTAGCCGGTGTCGACCCCTGTGCATTGTTAAAATCCTCCTGCGCTTTACTCAACATTGAGAAAATATCAACATTCTTTTGAGGAGTTTGTTGTTGTTGTTGTTGTTGTTGTTGTTGCTGCTGCTGCTGCTGTTGACGAACCATGTCGATGTGTGGTTGTTGTTGTTGCTGTTTTCCCAGTGTCTTCGGATCAACGTCCCGGACGATACGATCGACCAATTCGCCAATTCGATCACACTCTGTCTTATTGTAAAACCAGAATCCACGAATTCTGCTGCGTTCGTTTCTGTACAATAGAAACGGTGGTTGACTTTGCAGTTCAATTTGTCCGGTAAGGGGTTCGACCAACGAACTCGTGTTTAGTCTGTTGTTTATGAAAATACTGTGGAACGGTTCGGCATTTCGAGAGTAAATGAAGAAGGCTCCTTCCACATCTGTCTTTTCCCATTCCGTTTCGTCCGAATTAAAGGTATAGAATGCAACGTGAGCTGAACTATCCACAATGTCTTTGGCGTACGGATCCACACGCTTTATTGCGGCCAAATTCATACGCAATTCAGTTTGATCAGCCATTCTCTAGCACTTGCTGTGTTTTCGTTTCCAAATTACAGTTCTACAATTTTTTGCGAGGAAAAATTTGCACAATTTTTGCTTGTTTTTATGATGGCTTTTCCAACCAATATCAAAAATCTTTGACAACACAGAAATTTTCTTTTGTGTAGCTGCGTTTGAACAAAAAAATCGAATGAAACGATATCAGAGTGAAGTTAGCAATGATTCCGCGTGCAGAAATGTCACTGGCTGCGTACTTGATTTTCTAAAAATGAAACGTGCGCTATTTTTGGATTTTTAAATTTAGATCATCTTCGCAGTGATCAAATAAATTGCCAAAGATTATTAAACTAATTAAATTTGACCAATATTGTAAAATTTTGATCAAATATAAACTGGCAAAATTTATCAAATCTAATCAAAAATTGATTAAACATTATCAAATGATATAAAATTAAATTTGATTAAATATTGTCAAATATTAACAAATCTTATTAAATTTGATCAAATATATCTTACCAAAGTCCATTAAATCTAATTAAAATTGATTAAATATTCTCAAATGTAATATAATCTAATCACATTTGCTACATATTGTCAAATATTAACAAATTTGTTTAAATATCTTACCAAGGTCTATTAAATCTAATTAAATATTATCAAATGTTATATAATCTAATCAAATTTGTTACATATTGTCAAATATTATCAAATTTTATCAAATATCTTGCCAAAGTTTATCAAATCTAAATAAATTGGATCAGTTTTTCAAATTCTATACCATTCCTAACAAACTCTTTTGATTTACTTTTTACGATCTTGTTCAAAATTAATTAATTTTTAAGATATATTTATCAAATTGAAACCAATTTATACATTAGTTTGCTTAAAAAAAATTATTAAAATTATTTCCGAGTTACAACGTTATTACATTCAAATAACACAAATATATGAAAAAGTAATCAGCTTAAACTTTACGGAAATTTTATTGATTTTTTGATAAAACAAATTTAATTACAATTGGACCAAATCTTGAATTAATTAATTCAACAAACAAATTTGATTAAAATTGAATAAAGAAATCCCTAAAGTGTATCTACTGAAGAGTAAATAAATTAATTGACGAAACGTTTGAAAAAGCCGCGAAACATTTTCTATAGCTTTGAAGTACATGCGCAATGAACGCGATCTCACCATTCCAATAAATTTCCATAAAAAAACTCATTCCAACTGGAAGGTAAACAAACCATCAGCTGTTTGTTTATTTTTATCGTAGCAACAACAACACATTCAAAATAGAAAGTTTACGTCCAAGTTAATTTATGAAGCCATCATGATGATGTGGTAAAAAGAAATCTGGCAGTGAAAAGAGTTACCGTGCCGACCATGAACTTCATCGACCTAATTTTTATCAATTTCATTGTGGTCATTGTGATAATCGGAGCGCTCATCAATAATATTGAGCCTTTTTTGCCCGCTTTCATAACACAAACCTTTCGCTATGGAAAACATGCGTACGAAGGTCAACCCAGCAGACTGGCCCA
>JANSTW010105556.1:0-17759 GCA_027564275.1 Diadocidia ferruginosa | reverse complement strand
GTATCAGATTGAAAAAGGGTTAAAATGGTCCCTATGCTCCCTCGCTTTGGAGTAAAGGACACGATGATGATGATGATGAGATTAGGTAAGAATAGGCAATATGAAAACCTAGCATCAGTTTAATTAAAAAAAATGTTTTAGTTTACTATACACTCATGGCAAGTGGACCTACAACTAATAAGCTTTTTTGAGCGAGCTTTATATCATGATACAACTATTTTTATATCGTAAGAAGTTACAGATTTACACATACACAACTATACGTATATTAATTTAAGCTCGCGCAAAAAAGCTACTTAGTCGTAGGTCCATGTAAACTAAAAAAATAAAGCTTTATTTATATCAGGTTATTTTATTTTTGCTTTGATTTAACATAACCCACATGTTGACTATAGTATAGGTTACTTAGAAATTAATTCTTTAATCCGATTTTAATCTCGAATTGTGTACCGCTTATATAATTGTTGTCATCTTCTTAATTCGTAAGGTGTGAAAGATTATTATGTATGAGTTTATAATTGTGTAACAGGCTTCGTATAAGACGAATTCTGAGTAAAAAAATCTTATAAGAATTAGTCCAGTACAAAGATTTAACATATAGAAGGTACCACGTCCACGTGCGTGTAAAGTGTTAGTCGCAATGGAAGGAACCGGCCCTGGTTTTAACCATGCAACAATGTTAACAAATCCGAGAATAAAATCAATCAAAGCTTTATCTTTATTATACTTTTAATATTATTAAATTGAAGATTATATTTAAAATTATACAAATTAACCTTATATATTGGTTAACCAAAAACCTCACAATATGCACGCACCTCAATTTATTAATTTTGTTTTATTTCAAAACTTCTATAGGTTTGGTTGTATGTGCAGCAGAAGATCTCATTCATAATATAAAAAAAATATTGTCAATTGCAACATTATTATATAGAGGAAAACGATAAAATATTCATAATAAATGAAGATTAAAATCTAAAGAAATAAAAAAATTGTACGTTAAATAAATGGAAGCAGATGTTTTAAATGCACTACGAAGTCAAGCTGCAGCGCACTTACCCGGCGGACGTGATCGAGATGCACGGTTACTGATGCTAATTTCGGTGCCCAGTGAACTGCAGCCATGGACAAAACGTTATTTAGAATTATCAATAAAATATTTGCTATCAATTTTAAGGTAAAACAACTTTGATAATTATTTTTAATAGTTTTGAGAAAAAATTCTTTTATAGTCAAGAAAGTCAAAATAGCGGTTTTATTGTGGTAATTGATACACAAAAGTGCCAGTGGCGATTGGCTCGCTCTACCATCCGGCAAGTTACAACACAATTTGGAACCAATTTTACAAATGTTATTGTAGTTCGACCGGATGCATTTTGGGATAAACAACGTGTTGAAAATTGTGCAAAAACTCACAAGAAAGGAGAGGTAACGTATATATGCATTTTTATGCTAATTATAAGCAGACGATTCGTAAAATATTATTAAATTTTATTAGCGAATACATAAAATGCAATTATATATCTGTAAAGAATTAAATTTTCATAATTTTTGTTTAATGTCACATTTATAATTTTATTTTTTAACAGCCAATTACAATACAAAAGTCACGTTTACTCAAATATTTTGAAATATCTGAACTTCCAGAAGAACTGGGTGGGACACATGAATACAATCATGAACAATGGCTGCAGAATCGTGTCGTAAGTGTTTCTTTTTATTTATGAATGTAAATATATAAATTTAAATTAATATTATATATCGCATAACACTAATAATATGTGAGGCTTTTCGTGCTTTTATTAAAAATAATAATTTTTACGAGATAGGCAGATGGAAGTTGGGCATTACAAATTTTAAAATTATTTTTTTAAATAAAATAGTTTTATTACTATTATTTCTTTTGATAATTTAAAAAAAAAATAAGATTATCGAATGTCTAAAAAATTTTAGACAGCGGAGATTTTTAAGATGGCAGCCAAGATGAAACTTATTAACTTTTTCAAATGTAAACTTGACAGATTTTTAGAAATTTATATCTAAATTTTAAATTTTTAGATTTTTATTATTTTAAACAAATTTGCACATTCAAAGAAAAAATTGGATTTATTCAAGATGGCGGCTCTTGAGAAACTTTTTCTTGTATAATACGCATTTATGCACCGAATTTTATAATCCAAAAATTATTTTGTCAGAAAACTGATTAATTTTCAGAAAATAATTTTTTTCGAAAAAATATTTTTAAACTATCAGATTTTTTTGGATTTTAAAAATTGCCATCGAACTGTATCATTCGATTTAAGTCAATAATTAAAAAATTGCTGAACAACACTTTTTTCGTATAGTACATTTTTGCATAAAAAAAATAATTTTGATAAAAAGTGTAGATCAAGTCTGATAAAAAAAAATTATCTGTGGCGAGGTGATTGAAATTGATCGAAAATTATAGTAGCTTTTGTTCTTGGATTTTTGATCGTTTTTCAAAATTCGACGTCGAATTTGATTCAATCACCTCGCTTCTGCGTGTTTTTTTAGAAATTTAGAATTGCCATCGAACTGCATCATTATTCTAAAAAATTATTATATATAAAAACGAATTTTTCAATACATGTTTCCATAACCATTTAAGACGGTTGAATTTTTCAAGATGGCGGTCAAAACGAAAATCCTCTATAACTGGTCCAAATATTGACATATTTTTGTAAAAAATTGGGATTTTAAAGTGTTGTTCTTTTTCGAGAGAACTGTTTTAGGATTTAATATTTTTTTGCTAAATTGGCAAGAGATAATCAGAAAATAACAATTCAATCGACTTACAATATATTATATACAAGTTAAAGTATATAAAAGCCCTACAATTTCAGATTTATTATAAATCATAAAAAATAGATTATTCCAATACCGATAAGAATGAAATAATTGAAGCCACTTAACTATATATATATATAAATTCTGTAAAACAATTTAGTCATAAATTTCTTATTGCGGGGTTAATAAATCTAAACTATAATAAAATCTGAATTTCCTTTTTAACATTTTTATTGGACCCATGATGTATAATATAACGAAACGCATTTGTTGTAATTTTTTTATAAAATCTCGTTCATGGAGCTCTACATTCTATAAATAATCTTACTGACTCACATAATGTATGTTAGCGAGTTATACGATTTATATATGTTAACATATTGTTTATTTTATATGTATATACACCACAGGGTGCACCAAAAGAGGTTAACTTTTTAATTCTGAGAATCTGCCTATTTAAATTTAATTCTAAATCAAGCTTCTTTATAACAAGCATTGCTCTGTGCTTAATAAATCGTTAGTTTGAATCCTTTGTTCTTATCAGGGATTATTATTAACTTTCAAATTATTAGAGCGAATACAATGGTCCGAAAATAATATAATAAACAGCTGTAGGTCCACCTGTATATATGACAACTTTGATTAAGACGATCAACTACGAATATTAAAGCTTTTCCTTTCAAATTTATTTGGTTTTTTATGTTAATTTAAAGATTTCCTTTACGCGTTTAAGTTTAATTTAGAACAAAAGTTTTACTTTTAAAATGTTGTCGATAATTTTTATAGACATTTACTAGTTTTTTTTAAGATTTATTGAATTTGTTTTAATTAAAATTAAACTTTTTCGATTTAGAGAAAATTTAGATAAATTATGCAAATATTTACCTATCACTTCTATCACAAAAAAAATGTTAATATGAGTTTTCTGTGCTTCTATTTTAACGTTCTATAAAAATTATCCAAGAAGTTTCATTTTTGTCACCTTGTAAACTATACGTATCGATAGCACTTCGGTATATAACTTAGAAGATAGATGAAGTTTATAATTTTCTATGTAGGTAGTAGAGATAATTTTTATACCCGCAAAGCCTAAGCAAAATAATTAAAATAATAAATAATCATTATTTATATATCACTTTCTATATACCTATATGTATATTGTACATATAGTATACTTTATACAGCTAAAATAAATAAAAACGATCCAACTGGCAGATTGTCCGAAAATTTTAAATTAACCTTAAGAATATCAATTTACTACTATCAGCCTCAAAGCGGTTGTTAACAAAATTTGTTGCTTTATATAAAATTATGGTTGCAATAAACCCAAAAAAAAGTATTAAGAAAAAATATATACATGACTCTGGCAGTCATTCAAGAAATTCTTGATTTATTAAGAAGCTAGAAATGTATTTAGATTTTTTTATTAAAAAATGCGATTAAGTTTATTTATTGATTAATAATCCAGAATTTAACAAAGCAAGAATTTAACTAAAATGTTGGGATTATTTAATTTTCATACGGAAAAATTTTATCCGAAATTGAAATTAGGGCAAAAATGTACTTTATGGGCCCAGCTTAATTCGATCCCCACCACCTGTAAAGGGTAGAAGTTAACCCCTTACCAAGAAAGAGATCCTTCTTATAAAATAAAACCATGGATCGTTTTTTAATCGAAACCTAAAGTATACAGGTCATTTTAATGTAGAGCCTGAGAAGCTCTTGTTAAGAATTTATGTTATAAAATATGTTAAGTATATATGTCCTGGAAAAGTCAGTTTCTCGAAAAAATTGTTTGTTCCATTCCAGAGCCTCTAATGAGATTATTTCCAGAACCGAACACGTGAGAAGGTTCTCCTTGGGTATATGGGCTCCCATGGGATTATTTCCAGAATTTGTGTAATATGTGTTACACACACAAATTTGCATAGAGACTGACAGTCTCTGGTTAAGAAGTTATGTAAAAAAATAATTAATTCCAAAAATTTAACAGATTAACTGCAATGAAAATTGATTTGCCATTTTTTTCTTAAGAAGTTACAGGTTATATGAGATTAGAACAAAGTCGCATGTGGTAAAGAAAATTTATTCAAAAAATGTTATAAAATAAAAATAAAAAGTGCCTGTCAGGCTCTTGTTAAGAGCTTTAGGGTTAAACATATAGAAACATAATTATAATATGCTTAAATGAAACTTGAATGAAACGAAAAGTGAATACTTTTTTAATATTATTGGATTCAACTTTCGCCTGAGCCTGTGTTCACCAGAGTCTTTCAAAAAGTGTCTTTACTTCGATATCGACAAGAGTAGCACTATTTTTAGGCTAACCCGTCATCAGTGAAGATGGAAAACACTTTCCAGATATGATGCCAAGTAGTTATTCGAGAAATTTATCAAGAATCTGAGTTATATATAGCTCTAACGAATACAAAAACGGAATGGTAAAAATATAATGATATTTCCATCACCAAACAATTTTTGTAATTTGTATTAACCCGATAATATTACAAACATATTCACGATTTAAAATATATTATGTATACACCAGACCCTTAAACGAGTGCAGCGAACGATCAGCAAAAATATATTCACAATATTTGATACTTGAACATGCCGTTGCATCGAAATTGATTGTGTAAAGGACAATTGGTCTGGTTTATAATTACGTTGTCTGGAATCTGGACTGAAAATTGTTCTTTAAAGAAATAAAAACGGTACATTTTTAATAAAATCAAATTTTCGGTGCAGAGCTGTTCGAGGCCAGGGCATTTTAGTGTCAGAGCTCTTTTGTACAACGACATTCGATGCCGCAGGGCTTTCGATGCTAGGGATTTTTAGTGCCGCGGCATGCACGTTTTTATGCATGTTGAACGATGGATTCAACTCTACAGATTGCCTTGCGATCATTCAACCGTTTTTATATGGTCAACAGTCAACACATATGATCGACCATGTCTAAAACCAGCTTGTTCTTTTCCGAGTGTCTGACTCAAAGTGTCAGCACCAAGTGCTAATTTTTATAAATACTTCATTTGTTCTACTCCATATTTAATTGCGCCGTCACATAGTACGATTATAGAAAGTAGCGTATCTCTGAGGTTTTCTCTGAAGCGTTTTACAACAGCAGCATCTTTTAACAGCACAACCTTTAATTTTTAAAAAGTTCTAGTTATATTTGGAACCAAAAAATGATTGTCACTATATAACAATCGGTGCTCCTGCGATTTCGTGCATTGATTTCTCTACCTTCGACTCAAAGTTAGAGAGACCCATGTAACTTGATGAACATTGAGATGGGCAAACATAGTGCTATACTGCCACCTAAAATATGGTTTTGTTTATTCGAATTTCCGCAAAAATTTCACAATTTTCGTTGATGTTTCCAGTGTCTTCCTAACACTCAGTCTCCCAATTCGCATTGTTACTTACAACTTTCCAATAACAACAGCAATATCTTACTTCCCTACATTTATAAACGTTTGATTTTTTTGATCAAAGAAAGCATACTTTATGTCCAAAGACGAAATCACCAATTTACATGCTTCCATTTGTATTTATATAGATATGCTTACCCCAAACTAGACGGGGCTATGCTACACTTCAGCCAGATTTATAAAGTCAACCTTCTTTAAGTATGTCTCATCCATTAAAAAGATATGAAACAAATATGATCCTCTTGCCAAAAGTAACATATTTTGTAATTATTAAACAACTTTTTTCCTAACTATACCCTAAAACTAAAGTTCACTTCCTTTCATTAATTAATGCACGTATTTATTTAAGTCATCCTCTGGCATCATTTCTTTTATGTAATTACATCATATTCCGTGACGCTGATAAAACTCTGTTTAACGCCAAAATGTCATATTATATTACATTAAGCATTATTATCCCGATAGCTAGCCCTAAAATCCCATTTTTGTCGTGAAAAAAAAAAATAGTCGCTTATTTTCATATAAACTTTTTGACAAGACCTATAATAAAACCAGATTTAAACATACGCTGAACAGATGCTGTTTTACGCGCTGATCAGACGCCAGCGGGGGTACATTTCGCAAGTGTCACTTCTTTACCAAAGTATTCTATAGCTTTGTCTCAAAATTACACCTTTATTCTTAAGTCATCCGTTTTCTCTATTCACTGTAAAATTAGCCTATCGCCAATCTGTAACGTGCTATCTTGTTTTACTCACTTGAATCATCATCAACATAAAAAAAAATTGTTTGATTAATTATAAAAGTAATTAATTTATTTAATTTTATAAAGCACAATAATGGATTTAATTTCGAATATAGAATCAACCGGCTTTTATTGGTAAATTATTATTTAATAATATTTTTGTTTGCCTTTAATATAATTCAGCATTCAAAGTTTAATTAAATTTTTCAACATACAAATGATTCAACAAATACACAAAATTGTCTTTAGGCTGTGCTTTTTGTGTGTTTTGCACAAATAAAAATACCATCATTCTATCAAAGCTTTGGGAATATTATATGCAAACTTATAATATCGTTATAGACATTTCAGCTATATATCAATAACTAAATAGTTAATAAAGGAAAACCAAATTCTGGCTGAAGCCCGCACCAAAATAAAAATAAAATAATTATTTTCATAAAAACAACGATCGCATAATCTATATTCAATTGAAAAAAACGTTAAAAAAAAATAAAAAAACACCGGGAATATGTTGTTTTTTAAAGTGGTTTAACCGAAGCGAGCAACCACATATGAAAATCGCAGGACAAATAACTTTGGAAATCACGAAAACTTTGGAAATCACGAAAATAATTTTGGAAATCATTTAGAAGATCACGAGGAATATTTCAAAATACAGAAATCATACGACAATATTTTTTTATAGTAACTGACTGGCGAACTACGACTTATATTTTAAATCGATTAAATATAGTTTACACTATAAAGAAATCCAAACATATATACCCACGTGGATTGGTTAGTTAAAAACCCGAATACTTGACCGAAACGTTCTAAGTGCAAGTTGCAGAAATGAGTTATTAGAGTCGCCGCTGTTTGTATACCAAAAAATATTGTGCTATCTTCAAACCAAAAATAATAATTCTTTTTTTTTTAATATTTTTAAATACAAATTATCCCGGAAAAACAATATCTGAAATCCGGTTGAAAAATTTATGATTTTTATAGGCAAGTATACACAAAAAAAACAATTCCATACAGACAATCTTTTGTACATGAGCGACCGCGATTTTTGATTAGAGGGGGTGATGTTAAAATATATTAGTGTAAACTGTAAGGAACTTTTTTCACTATAAAAGAAATTTTAAAATGAAGTCCTTATTATAATGTTGGTCATTGTTCTGTAAGTCAAGGTTAATATTGAAGACTAATATTACATAAACTCTCCCTTTTGCGGACGTCCATGATTTTTTTTATCTGTATACTATAGAAAAAATCCTATTGGGCCGGCTATATAAAAAACAATGCATAATTGAAGCATTTTCTTTTGTTTTTTAAATTTTAGTAAAATATTCTTTTGCCATTCATAACGTATATATAGTACAAAACAATGCACATTTTCTGCACTTATAGCCAAGTAGAGATATCGATTTTTCCTTGTTTTATTGCATTTCTTTTGTTATGTACGTAACTACGTACATAAAGAACAGACGAACTTTTAATAATATTTTATAAGTTTGAGTTGTTATGGAATATATGGGTAGTTAGTTCATAGAAAAATTACCAAATAATATAATAGTGTGGGTATAAGGAGTTAAACTTTTGTACTTCAATTTCGAAAGCATATCGACATAAAACGAGGTTAACTTAACATTGAGTGATAACGATTTTTTTTAAATTCGCTATAGCAAGATCTATTCTATTTTAAAAGCTTATCGACATAACATATGGTTTACTTTATTACTAAACATTGAGTGAATGATAACATAACATATAATCTTCATCATCGTGTCCAAAACAAGTTAGCATATATACCCCGTTTCGATTGCACTGAGTTTAAAGCGTGTTGAGTTATCGTTGAGTTAATAGCGACTAACCCCGGTCGTTTCCATTGGCAGCAGGTTAGCGCAAAAATGTATTATTATTTATAAAAAAAATTCGAGCAGTAAACATTAATTTAATTAATTTTAAAGTAGTTTTTCTTCGAAAAATGCAAGAATAATTTTTATTTCTACATCAGTTGCAATTTGACTTGCTGCTGCTCAGTTGTCGCCATTTTGTTTATCTATATTTTGATGTGTAGAACTCAAATCGACCAATTTCGTGGAGTTAAAATAAGTTAACGAAGATCTAACTCGACTCCGGTTTCCATTGGCAATTTTGAGTTGAAAGAAGCTTGAAAAGAGCTTGAGTTATAGTCATGGATACACGCTAATAGAGACCATTTACCGTTTTTTATTTTTCTTTGATGCTTTGCTTTAGAAAAAACTAGAAAATGTATCCTTCCGTCAGACCTTAAAGTTAATCACAGAAAAGTTTTACACTAGGCAGTGGACGGATTTGGTGAGATTTTTTAGTATAGTCCCATACTCTGGGATCGTATTTTATTTATTTTTTATCTTTTTAAAAATTGTCTAAAAATATGAGCATATCAACAAAAGTTTTTCATAATAATTCGGATTTGGCCAAATTATAGTTAAGGTATATTTTAAGTTGTTCTATATGATATATATATATATATGTAGATTTCTAGATCAAAGGTTAGGGGGAAGTTCTCATGCGTTTTTATTTTTAATGGACACAAAAAATGGGGGAAATAGAGAAAAAAAATTTGAGCAGTCGAATTTATCACACGATGGAATGGCATTTAGGATCTATATATTATATCCAAATAATTTGAAAGCGTATCATCATCATCGTGTCCTTTATTTCAAAGCGAGGAAGCATAGGGGCCATGTTAACCATTTTTCTATCTGAAACCATGGCTTGCATTGAGGGCTATATCAAAGGTGGAGTGTTGTCAGCAACTCTCACTTTGATGCGTGCATGTACGTTAACAAAAATATTTATAATTTATTTTTGTAAAAATATATATATATATATAAAATAGGAGGTTATGGAGAAAATTAAACATCAGTGTTGGGATTTTCACAAATTTTTATTCGTGAGCTTTAAAGCGTCTGCTTCATACGACATGATAACTGGAATTTTGTCTAATAGAACGTAACAAAATTTTTTTTGTGTAATTTAATAAGAAGTATATCTGTAAAGTTGCTTCTAAAAGATTATTACCAAAACAGAACAAATTAGCAATTCCTTTTTTGGTAGTCGTGATCATGTGCTTGCTTAAAATATTTCCAAGTCTAAACAACATTTAAATTAACATCTCCGTATTACTCGAGTCGGGCCGATTTTTCTACATTATATCATAATTTTCAATGAAATTCTGAAATTGTGTTGATATAATATTTCAAAAACATTTATTTTTAATAATTATGTCATAATATTCTACTTGATTTAAAATATAAAAAAAATATCATTTAAGAATAAAAACAGTTGACAGTGTAACATATAATAACCAAAGCTCAACAATTTTGAACATGGAATTTATTAACAAAAAAAAAATGTAAATATTTTCGTTAACGAACACACACCCATATATTATTTGGATCACAGTTTTTCCATTAAACTTATAAGTCACCTTTAATTCGAGCATTATTAAAGTAATTTATCTTTAAGTCGCAGTTGGTTCAACATATATAAGCTCAAATTCTTGTATCTTACATACAGTATATTTTAAATAATAATAAATATTAATCAAACAAAATCGAAAATATTTATATATTTTTCAAACAACTAACAATAAAATGCATTATTCTCACCATAAATGTAAAATATTTAATAAAAAAAACTCAATATTATGATGTCGACTTGTATGGAAAATAAATTTGAACAAAAAAACGAATATTTCCCCACATCATGCGGTTTATTATATTCGTTCAACAATATTTCCATTGAGGCTATGTATTCTGTATATTATGTTCTGTAAATGCGGTGTCAAGTTGAATAGCTTCATTAAAACCGATATTATAAAATCATGACATTTATTGTTACAGAAAAAATTTAATATTACATGAATCACATTGCTATTATTATTATTATTATTATTATATTATATAAAGGTAATATTTATTTATTTATATTTTTATACCATCATATAGCTATCATAATATTTTATATTTATTTAAATAATAAAAGTTTAAAAGAACTTTGAATGTGGAGCTTATTGTAAAATAAAATATATGCGAGCTAACAACACAATTCATGTAATAATATTCTCGATAGTTTATTCTTGTAATTTCAATAACGATATTGACCACAAAAATTGTTATTATCGAAATTTATTGATATTTGTTATTTTTCTACAAAATTTATATCTCATAGAAAAGGTTACAACATATAAGTATTTATACCTTTTACCTATATGGGTAGAATCACTTTAATGTAACATTAAAGTTACTTTATTCTTTATTGTAACTTTACTTCAACTGTAATGTTATTTTATTGTAACGTTATTGTAACTTTAATATAACTTTAGTCTATAATATTACTTTAATATTATTTTATTGTAACTTTATTGTAACTTGATTGTTACTTTAATATAACTTAAATATAATTTTAGTCTATATTGTAACTTTAATGTAACTTTATTGTATCTTTATTGTATCTTTATTGTAATATTAAGTAACTTTATTGTTACTTTATTGTAACATAAAAGTAACTTTATTGTTACTTTAATGTAACATTAAAGTAAATTTAATATAACTTTAATGCAATTTTATTGTAACTTATTGTAATTTTATTGAAACTTATTGTAATTTTATGTTAACTGTAATGTATTTTTATTGTAACATTAAAGTAACTTTAATATAATTTCAATTTAAGTTTAATATAACTTTATTGTAACTTTAATGTAACTTTAAAATAACTTTATTGTAACTTTATTAAATCTTTAATGTAACTAAATGGTCAACATAAAGCAGTGATTAGCGTCACTTTTTTGTCTTCAAGAGGTTGTGTTCAAGAGGCTCGGTCAAGCCAAAAAATGTTCACATCTGGACTATCATCTTTCATTCGGCACTTAAAGCAGTGGGTCCGCCTATATATATATATGATACCAACAGATAGTGTTTCTCACTGATCAAAAATATGGCCAGTGCGATTTGATGACAACATTTCACCCTTGATATGGCCGTCAATGAAAACCATAGTATCAGATAGAAAAAACAGAAAAGTACTCCCTATGCTCCCTCGCTTTTGAGTAGAAGACAAGATGATGATGAATGTATTTTTAAATGTAACTTTAGTAACAACTAAAAAAATTTTTGTTTGTACAAATTTAACCAAGAACTCGTAACATTTTTTTGATTCCACCCATATAAAAGATGAGAAACATATAAATTTTTAAATTGGTGTTATTGAGAAATTTTATAAATTATATGTTTGGGAATAGTTCACAAAAACAAACATGTAAGAAATCTGAAACAATGTTATTAGTTTAGTTGCGAAACGTCAAACTAAAAATGTTATAGGCAGCAATAAAAAGCAATCACTGCTCTGTGCTTTAGAGATCAAGAGTTTGAATTTCCAGTCTAGGATAATAAATCTATGCTGATATATGATTGACAATAAATCAAAATAATTTTTTAATTACAGAATACCCCTTTATTGTTTTATTTAAGTTACCTTTATATATAGAACATATTTTGATAATCATAAAATTCTTAATAAAGACATAAATTATTTTTTCTTTCAAAGATGAGGCACAAATTCTTCAATATAATAATTTAACACACACATTTTAGATTGCATGCTTATTTCACTTCAGTCGCAACTCGCAATAGAACATCAAAATGCGCTATAGATATTAAAAAAACGGAAAATATTAAATTATGAAAAAAGAAAATAATAATAATAAAAATAAAACTTGTTTTCTTCAATATTAAATAATATTTTATTTTATTTTTCTTTCAAGGTCATCGCAAGAAATATGTTTTTCTTTTATTTTCTCATCTGTGTGCAGTTTTTTTTTTTGTAATAAACTATATAATAATATTTATCATCCAGCATCGTATAATAAAGATTATACAGCAATACACCATAAATTATAATAAAAACAATATTTTTTTTAATAATTTAATTTTTGTTATTGTTATGATTTAGTAAAGGTTGATTTTTAGTCTAAATAATAGTTCTCACAAAGGCGTAACCACCAAACAAAAGTTTGTTCCAAAGATTTCCATAACTATTGAAAAGTCAAGATTTCCAAGACTAATAGCCAGACTTTTCTGCATAACTTCCTAAATATTGTTATATGATCTATGATTTGTATAAATTTTAAATTAATTAAATATAAATTTTTTACTATTGAGAAAAAAACACTCATAATATCAGTGGGTCCCTGGAAAAAGATTGTAACGTCCAAAAGCTGATTTTAAAGAAAATCGATTTAACATTTTTGTTTTGAATTAGACGCTATAAATTTTTTATTTGTAAAAGTGTTATAACTTCGTCAATTTGGCTAATATAAAAATGAATTTTACTCAGTATATGTAGATTGACACTGGGAATTCAAAACTGGTAATAACTCAAAAGTATGGTATGTGCACTTACAATCTTTTTCCAGGGACCCACGGATATATAATAAAGAGTTTCCATAACCATGTATATTTTATAGTGGCATAATGAAATTGATTGAATTTTCAGTTTTACCAACTTGGAGCTCCTATACTTCTTAGTTCAAACATTGAATTTCTATAAAAAAGATGTCTTAACGAGATTTCGCTTCTGAAAATTTCAATATATAAATACAAAAGGGTACTATTTGACTCTGTTTATTTATAAATTGTATTAACTTGGAGCTCCTATCTATACAATAAATTTTCTATACAAATAAAGATATTCTAACGAGATTTCGCTTTTGAAAATTTCTATATAAATACATTGGGGTAACATTGGATGAATTTCATAGATATACCATATAATATTGGTTCCACCAACTATTTTAAGTATACCTCACTATATATATTATTATTCAATTATAATAATTATATTGTGGGTGGAATAAAAATTTTCTTTCTTTTTCCTCAATATATAAAAATGTTGTTGATTGATGTTAAATACATTTTCAATTTTATACAAACTATATACTGACTGATAGTGTACAGAGACAGTATTGTATTTAAATGTATATAATAAGCTTGTTATATATTGTGAAATATTTAAATTTTTGATGATATAATAGTTTGATATATGTGTTACAAGATGATCTTGACTTTGCAAAACGGAAGATAGTTAAAAAAAATTTGTTTAAATTATTTTAATTAAATGACGTTTTTTGATTTAACATTATTAAGCAGAATATTTTTTATAGGTTTTAGTTTTTTTTCTACTAAATTTGTTTATTTTATCAAATATATATTTAGATGTTTTTTTTCAGATAAATTTTTTGTTAATGAATATAATCATTAACAAAAATTTAATCTACTATTTGTTATATGCGGAGATTGAGAAATGTTTGCAAGAAAATATTTTGTTTATTTAAAGATAGATATTTAAAGAGTCTTTATAGTTGTATATAAATTAATTGGTCTATATCTAGTTAGTATACATTCTAATTAATAAAAAATTATTAAAAAAAATATTTTTGCACCTAAAAAATATTTATTAAATTTCTCTTATTAATCATATTGAATGGAATTATGGAAAATGCATTATATAGTGCACACTGTACAATGTACATTGCACAAATTGGCGCGCGATAAATAGTTATAATAATTTTCAATATACTCAATTTTTTTTATAATGCAAATTTTATCGCTATAATATGCGAAATATTTATTTATAAATTGATTTGATTAAAAAACAAAATATTAATTAATTTAAAAAGCTATAATTAATATGCATAACATTTAAATTGATTTAAAATATATTATATATAATTGCGGCTGCAGTAAGTTATACGTGTGCAAATTAAATTTCATATTAGAAAAATGTTTTCATTTATTTTATCGCTTTAATTTAAGGTGATAAATATTTGTTAAATATGTTTTTAGTAACACAAATAAAAAGAATGTTTTTTATTATGTTTTTATTTTATATAAGTTTATGCTTTTAATTGAGATTCTATATTCATCAAATTTAAAATAGGATGTAAACTGATAAGTACTGAGGGTGATACGACATAATATTTAAAAAGACATAACGCCAAAGCTTTAAGAAGCTAAAATCAAACGAAAAATATTTATTGGTTTATGTCTTTGCTAAAAACGATAGAATTTTCCTTTTAAAAATTTAAAAATTATAATCAAAGCTAGAGATTTATATTTTAGCTGCAATAACGAGAATTAAAAAAAATAGAAAAAAAGATTGTTAAAGCTTTGAGCGGTATGTCTTGGGGTATTATGTCTTGATAGCATCTTGAGTCATGATTGAAATATTTTATATTGAATTCCTTTTTTTAAAACGCGAAATTCCGTAAAATGTTTAAAATATTGCATACCTACATTTGGTTATTACATGCTGACATGCAGCCTCCCATAATAATTATTTTATTAACCAGTAAAATAAAATATATATTATGTAGGTACTTAGATTTATATAATATGTAAATTGCAGAGTATTCCTTATTATATAATATTAATGAGTAATGATGACTAATTTTTTCGTATAAAAATATGAAATTTAGTGTAAAATAGTTTGAAAAATGAAAAAAATATCATAAATTATTATTAATTATTTATTGTAATTAATAGGTACTTAAAGCAATTAGATATATATATATATATACGATGTGTACTGTACACATTTTGAACAATTGACAATTATCGAAAAAAATGCCCCATATTTATATGATGGAGAAAAAAAATTGGTAAAATTATTAGGAAATAAGATGATATTTCAGTTCAAGTATACAAATCAAGCTGTTAAAAAGGGTGGATTTTTATTCTATTTTCGATCATTTACAGGGTCTATAGGTGGTTGAAATTAATAAAAAATTACTATCGAAAATAAATTCGATACGATAATTAGATAGGTTATTGAAATGTTTCGTGCACGTGTGTTAACACATTTTGATTAATATTTTTTTAGAGGAATTTAGAACAAAATATGCCATATTATTGCCATTCAAATATATATATATGAAAAGTGTCATTTCTATTTGTGAAAAAAATTATAATTTTTATTATTTATTTTTGTGTTATATTATAATTAAAATGTCGAGAGCAGCAAGATTAAAAAATAAAGCTATATGGACAGCAGCACACAGAGAGAAATTAATCAGTAAAATCAATCAGAATTAGCTAACAACACAAAAATATTAAATTTCATTTTAAAATTAACTGCATTTAATTGTACGTACTTATAGGTCTCTATCTTCTATTGATTTTACATATTTAGAATCAGTTCAATATCATATCGTTGTTGGCTGAAAAATAGAGCCTTTCGTTGTTAAAGTTACAAAAAATGTCTGTGCAGTAGCAGAAGTGCTGATAAAGACCACAACCGTTTAAGTTAGATATTGAAAGATTCATGCCTCTGAATTTATGTTTTTAGTAATATACATAATATAGATAATGGTTTTGCTCAGTTTCATTGCCTGATGGACTTGTGGGGTAAAGCATGTAAAACAACAACAATTTCAACATAAAACATGCAGCGCCTCGGTTTTTGTACTGAAGAAATTGAGCGAATTGTAAACTTAAACCTTGCTCTATTCCTCTTGGCAAAAATTTTCGAGAAAAATCGAAATGATTTTTCATAAAACTACCAAAATATTCTGTGATATATTTAAAATTATTTTTTCTTCTTTTTTTACTACAAAACGTACAAATATTACGAAAAAAATAATTATTTCCATCAAAAATGCAAAATTCGACAGCACATTTTTTGGATCAAATGTGATCGAAAATATGTTCAATCACTTTTGATTTTAAAATTTTCGATTGTTCTAAAAAGTTGACGTCGAATTTAATTTCAATTACCTCGTTCCAGCTCTGCTTTTTCAAGATTCTTTTTCAAAATTAAAAAAAATTATAAAGCAGCACCAAAATATTTCAAAAATATAAACGTCAAATTACCGAAATGATTATTATTATTCTTATATAATTAATAATTATGTTTCATTATATTGATAAACAAATTAATGTTTTCTCTGCTTCCGTATATAAGATAAAAGTTATCTTAAAGATATTAGCAAATTATTATTATATTTTTTACAAAAGTATCCCATTATGACTTAATAAATAATAAGATAAAATTAATAGTTAAATTTTATATAAATTATATAATATTAATAATATAATTGATGCATGCGTATGTTTAATGTTTATATTAGTAAATTTTTGTCAGAGATGGACGTTTTTTTATTTAAACCAGAGAATAATGTGAACATTGTCAAAAAATAATTTGATAAAGAAAAGTTGATATTGTTTTGATTTCAAGGGCAGAACTAAAAAACAAAAAATCTACCATAAAATTAAATATATTTAAAAGAACATAAAAATACACGTAAAATTGAATGATATGTTAAGTTCATTATTGTATAATAATTTATTTACCTATATATACAATCAATTGCCCATATAATATCATTATTGTCCATAATTTTTGTTATTAAAATTTTTTCACAAAAATGAAGATTTAGCTGTATTTACTATATATTCTAAATATGTATATAAAGTCAATCGTACTATTCACCTAAATCTTTTCTTTCGATTTTTTAACATTAAATTGGGATTTTCGGCCTTAAATTTACCAAACAATATGATATTTTTCGTTTGATTTTTGCGCTCAATATAATGAATAATAATAATTGGACAATTTTAACTCAAGATACATATGTGCATAATTACTAACCGTTTATTACAAAATTTTTTACTATTAGTAGAGGAGAAATAGATTTTAGGGTGGAACTAATTCCCACAGAGACAAAGTAAATTTTTTTTGGT
>JANSTW010105445.1:0-17777 GCA_027564275.1 Diadocidia ferruginosa | reverse complement strand
AAATCTAAAATCAACAGATTTTGATGGAAAACATTAACAAATTAAACGGATTTCTATAGCAATCGCAGTCTTTTTACATCCCCTAACGATTCCCTAACGAATTCCCAGGATTCTTAAATAGTCAAAAAACAGACCAAAAAAAAATGGTGGACTATACATGGGGATTTTTTTCAAAATGTAAAATCAACAGATTTTGATGAAAAAAATTAACGAATTAAACGGATTTCTATAGCAATCGCAGACTTTTTACATATCCTAACGATTACCTAACGAAATCCTGTGATTCCAAAAACAGACACAAAAATTTTGGTCTATGTCTTTTTAAAATTGAAAATTTTATTGTTTTATTTTTAATTTAGATAGGTAATTTATTAAATAAAGATAAACCATTAATAAATACATCCTGTTTTGCCTTTATATGCGGGTATTATAAGAACCAATAACAAATAAAAATCTCTCCCGAGTTTCATGATTATGTATTTCAAATACATTGTTAAATCCTTATATTATTTTATATTTTATGAGAATATTGTAATGTAGCGATAATAATATAATTAGTCGTTTCATGACCAAAGAATTCAAAATTACATGCCGCCCATCTGACAAAATTAAAATATAATATGAAATGAATATAAAAATAATTGTACTAGATTAAAATAAATAACTGTTGTAAGGTTTTGCGATTTTGTTTCCGCAAACCTATAAAGCCTACCAAATGTTTGTATGCTTCACACTCCATTTTTTACCAAATCGTCGTGTAGTCGAAGCAATTTAGTATACATCGCGAGTAGTGCATTTTTTTAAAGCCTTTTTTCGTACTTTTCGTGTATATTTAGTGGCCAATTTATCGTAAAAATGTCCACAATTTACTGAACAATATGTTTCAATTAAAGTTTTGGCCAAAAACATACCGGTTCTGTGGATAAATTGAGTTCAATTGGGCAGTGTGCAGTGTGTGTCAAATTTATCATTTAGAGCGGACAGGCGAGCTTCATTTTAGTTTTTTTTTGTACGCTCAGCTGCGTTGCAATTCTACGGGTGCCGCAGTAACAAAACGTCAATTTGTATATATTTCAACAATTCTATGAAATTAGGTACACAGGTTTATCCCAATTTTTTTTTTTAATTTCTTATTTTTTTCCTATCGGAAAAATTAACTACTTTACCTTGCCCTAAATTTTGGACAGCAAAAAAATGTTGAGGTTATGTCTAATGGCAGAGTGCCAACAAAAAAATCCCTTTAACGATATTCCTGATGCAGCTGGTGTGCTTATAGTCAAATTATGTGTATTCCGGTTTTGTTTTTCTATAATTTGTTGTTGTTTACAAACAAATGTTAATTTTATTTTTGATGAATAGACGAATAGTTCGCGCGGTTGGTTCGGAACCAGCAATGAATAAAATGCTTCACGTATGCTTTAGTGATCATTTTAAAATTTCAAGATTAATAACCATTTCTAATAAGATTTATTGTTCAGTTTTATTATTATTCCTAATGTTTTGTTTTTTGCAGCAATTGAAATTACCAAAGAATAGTGTTGGCAAAACTATAGCTAAGTCGCCTATTTAGAGAATTCCCGTAATTGCGATAAAATCGGCAGCAGTCAAGATGAATAATGCGCACACAATAGTTACGGCAAATAATTACAATCAAATATCTCAATTTCAACAGGACAAATTGTAAGAATATTGTAAAATATTTTCCCGAATTTATAAAACAATGTCTAATTTTAGAGCATGGGAAAATGCAATTTGTGGGTATAATGGTCCTGATCCTCTGGAACTATGGTTTAATTTTATATGTTGGTATGAGCAAAATATGTCCTTGGATCCGGAACGAAAATACGAGGAAGTGTTAAGTAAATGCCTGTCCATGTACGAGTATAAGGAGAATTTCAAGCAAGACATTCGTATGGTTAAGTTGTGGATGAAATACGTAAGTGTTGCTTTTGTTGTGGGTGAAAATTAGGGAAATACATGTCTTTTAAAAATTTTAGATCGACCTAAAACCCCATCCTCTCAATCTATATCAAGTATTATATCAGCGAAGTGTTGGCACACAATGTGCTGTATTTTACATTGGCTGGGCAAAGTATTTTGACATAACATCGTCATTTAAACAGGCCGAATCTGTTTACAATTTAGGTTTTGCGGCAAAAGCCCATCCCATTGAAGAATTACAAGCGGCCCATGCCAAATTTCGTCTATCTGTAGCCCAACGAATGCTGTACGATGATAGTTCGGCTGCAACAAGTAAAAAACGACCTTCGTCTCAGCTATCAATGTCAGCCGGACAACAACAACAGCAGCAACAACAAACAACTACTGCCACAGCCAGTGCTATAAAAACACCTGCTATGAAAAAACAGAAAACTGATCCAACTGAAACGGAATTGAATTATATAAATTCGGCAACGTCAACAACGACCCCACCAATGAGCGAACCTTGTGATTTAAATAACAGTGCAAATATGATATCGTCTTCGTTGAATTCGGTCTATGATTGTGACGATGATGCAACGCTACAATCGTGCAGCGAAAATGTATCAAACGGAGTCACTAATTCTATTTATGATGCACTTCGTATAAATATTCCGTCGAATTTTATACGAAGTGCAAAAAATAATGAAGAAAGTTGGTCGGGAGCTCTCTTTCTGGAGGAACCATATGAACCAAATAAAATATGTAAATATCCAAAGTTTTTGGTGTATCCTGCCGGACACAATGTTGAGTTTAGTCCCGAAGAGATTCGTGCTCGCAAGTATGCTAACCGAATCGCTGCAATAAAAGAGGTAAATGCATTGCGAGAAGAGGAACGGTTACGCGTAAAGGCCGAACGAATACGCATCGAAAAAGAGCGAATGCGACTGGAACAGGAGCAAGAACGGTATCGTCAACAAATTTTGGCTGCTGAACAGGAGCGACAACGTCAGGAGCAGGAACGGATACGCATGGCCGAACAAGAGCGACAAAGACAAATAGAATATGAAAATATGCGAATAGAACAAGAGCGACAGCGTGTTGCCGAGTTTAATCGTATGCGTATGGCTGAATTGGAAAAAAAACGTCTCGAGGCTGAACAAATACGACAACAACAACAACAGTCAATAAATAATTACGGCCATTTAAATGGGTACGGTCAACAATCCAACAATAATAATGCAACCGTAACCAATATGGTCACAAATCCCATAAGTGATGATTTCGAAGAACAAATTGAGGCTTCAACCATTCGTTTTAGTACTGGCAATGGATTAAAGGCAAAACCAAAAACACTTACAATAAAATATCGCAAGGAGAAACCTAATGAAGTTGGTGCTGTTAACGCTGCATCATCTACCACAGCCACCACCGCCACCACCACAAATAATGTGCCTTCAACACCAAAACCAACAAAACCACGACAACCAAAAACGTCAGCAACTAAAACTAAAAAAGAAAAGAAACAAAACAAAATTCAAACTAATGGATCTCTGGACCAATTCGATCCGGACACAATCACAAAAGCAAAGTATGACAATAATCCAGAAGCTGCAGCGGTACGAACAAATAATATTGACGATGCAAATCTATTGCTTTCCATATCCAATATGCATTCATCGTCCAATGACGATAGCTCTTATTCGTATTCATCGTCCAGCGCTCCAGTCGCTGCCAACAATAGTCAAGAGCAATCTTATCTTCAAAATGATGATTCCTATTCAAATTCGGATTTCAATCAAACCTATCCGTATAGTGCGGAAAATAGTAATTGTAATTTTCCTTTGTCTAGTTCGACTCCATTGCGTCGTTATCAGCAATATGGCAGCCAACAAACTGACGCGGGCTATTCATCGAAAACCCCAACACCTCATAATTTTAAAATTTTGAAAAAACGTACTTCAAACATTTCGTATCAAAATGATGATTCGATGTGTTCATTTTCCACCGACCACCAAAATAGTTACTTTGCCACCGAAAACAATGAAGAATTACGGCAGAAACGTTTGGACAAAGCGTTGGCAACCATCGAACAACATATGGCCAAACCATTTTTAGATCCCTTTAATTCAGAATTGTGTAAGGCACTGTTGACAAAAATCGGCTTTCCATCGCGTGAACATAGCAATACATATAAGTTGGTAAACACACCGTTACCAAAACTGTCCAACACCAAAATGGCTCTGCTGGCCAACGTACCATTTTCAATTGAAAAGGAAGTTGGCCGAGGATCGTACGGATGTGTATACAAGTAAGTGTTTAAGAAAGCTGAATTAATTATTTTTTTGGTTGAAATGCACTTTACCGTCGCTTTCAGCAGGAGCCTCCTAACCCCCTATAATGTAGAGGATGAGGTAGAGGATCTTCCTCCGAGTCACCCTATATATTTTGTTAGTGGTGGAAACCACCCCGTAGTGCCGGGGAGGGGTTCAAAGTTTCAAATTCCTTCCCCTATTTTTGTAAAATTAAGGGAGAAGGCTTATTTGATCTGAGGGAGAAGGTTACAGCTGATTTTTTAAATTATTCTGTTAAAGGAAGATATCCTGAGTATTGATTTATCTACATCCTGAGTATTGCCATACATTTTTTTTGGGGCATGTTAGGGGATAGTATTGATCCTTCAAAAAAATATTTGAGAAGACTATTTGATTGTTTTCTATTTGCAATGAGGGGTTACCGGGTGAAGGGGGTTAACAAAATTTTATGGCAATAGCCAGGCTATCTTCTTTTAACAGAATAAGTAAAACAAGTAGCTGTAATCTACAAACAAACATAATCTAAAAAATGTATTTTTTTACAAAAATAGGGGGAGGAAGGGGGTCCATCAAATATGGTGCTTTTATATTTTCTAATGACGCCACAATCTCAATTTTTACGTTTTTTATCTGAAACCTTCTCCCTGCCCTATGGGGTGGTTTCCCAACAAAATATAAGGGGTGACTCGGGGGAGGTCCCTTACATTATAAGGCGGGAAGGAGACTCCTGCTGAAAGCGCCGGTAAAGTGCATTTTTGACAATTTTTTACTTATTTTTGATTATATATATATTTTATTTTATTTAATTAAGGCGCTCTCACAATAAATTTTTCAGTTTTCAATTAACATCATAGTACAATTCTGTCGAAACTAAAAAAAATTTGAATGTGCAAGCTTATATGTAATTCAATGTATAAGATATTTTGTTAAATGAATGTTCCGAATGAGATTCGTAATACCAAATTCCGAACATGACTTAAAATCGATATATTTGATGGATCGATAGATTTTATTGATTTAAAATCGTGTTAAATTAAGTTTTTAATAATATTTTAATAAATCTACATGCTAAATTAATCAATTATTTCTAATTTAAAAAAATTCCGTGCGGAACGTATTACATAATTAGGCCACTGAAAAGTGAAAAAAGCGAGGGGGAAACCACTTATGGAAATCATGGGACAAATTATTTCGGAAATCATGGGACACAATTTTTTCTAGTGATTTCTCCCTCGAAAAAAAAGAGTTTAGAATTTTTTTTTTTTAATTTATTAATTATTTAGAAACAAATATTTAATATTTGATCAAATTATTGATGGGAAATGATCGCCGTAGTGCCGCACATTTTTCGCGATCAATAAACAGTGCATCGACCTTATTTTTTAACGTGGTCTCTAGTTCGGACTTTGTTTTCAATAGTTGTTGTTGTTGCACTTCAATGCTTTCCAATTTTGATCGAACTAACGCAATAGATTCCTTTATTTGATTTATCTCATCGACTAGCTTAAGCTGAGCATCATCACAACACAATTCAATGCCATTTCTGTGCGTTCTTGCTTCTAATCGAGTTTGAGCTACCTTCAGCGAAATCGTTTGGTCAGTTATGGATTTCAGCAAAGTTTCAATGTATCGATCTAATTCCTTTAATCGTTTCTGAACTTTTTCCACTTGTAGTTGTATTTTAAATTTAGAATCGGCCATATCATTGGCTCGTCTGTCCAGAGCATTATTTGTGCTGCTCCAGTGATCCCAAATCGAAGTGGCTATGCGATTAAGTAAACTCTCAATGTCAGTTTTAAACTTTGCCGCCTTAAGACGTGCTAATTGAGAAATTTGCACACGACAATTACTAGCCTCTAACCAAGACTTTTGATTGGACATAGTTGGATCGTACTTTTCAATGCCGCCATAGTAATTAATACCATAACTGAAATTATTTAATCGATGACAAATTGAGTCCAATCCTATGGCAGATTCTTTATGTGTTATATCTTCTTCAATACTATGTTGAGCCGCTCGGCACTCAGATATCTGATTACTTATTTCATTGTACAATGTGGCCAGTTTTTTTCGAGATTCTCGAAGGTTATTTATTTCGGCCAACAAACTTTGTTCAACCGAATCATGTACCTTTTCAAAGCCCATTCTTTGCTCTCGATGATACAAGCACTCTTGACAAATGTGCAACACAGTTTCCAAATCTTGTTCAGTTTTTTGAATATTTCTCTTAATGCCAGACAAAAAGTTTGTCTCCAACAATAATCGTTCCAATTCGTTGGTCAGTTCGGATCTCCAAAATTTAATATCAGAAATTCGTTCGCCCAAACGAAAACCGGATGCTAGTTGATTTTCAGCCGTTTTTTCGTCAATTTGTTTCAAGAGACGAAGATCGTCTTTTCGATCGGCATTATTGGTGTCTAGAGCATAGCATGCTTCATTGTGGTTTTTCCATTCGTTGGGCGTATAGCGTGTACACAAAGCTGCCCTGGCCGCATGTTGAGGATTCCGTTCGAAACCAGTTACCAAATTTGGAAATCGTATAGGTTCAGTGGACATGCCAGCCGTTTCACAGCACCGAATTGAGCATAACTGATTTGTAATTGGTAATTCTGGCAACGGAGTTGTTTCTATCGTTTCATAGCCCAATATTGGTCGCCACGGATGCGCCAAAGTTGTGCGATATGGAATATTTGAACATCCGTTTTTTACATCTGGATTATGTTTACAATATTGGGATTTTGTTTTAAACATTTTATTTGAATTTAGAATATAATGACGATCTATAAAGACGAACAAAATTACGAACAATTAATTATCTAGAGCGAGTTTACTACGATTGAATAATATATATTTTTAAATTCAATGTTTTGGTTTTTGTTTTTCGACCGAAAATTGTTTCGACGCTTAATAAAAAACACAAGTTTTATGTTAACTTGGAACTATCCGTTCTCTGATTTTTTTTCCTGTTTATTATAAATTCTTAAATGAACAATTTTAAGTGAAATTGCTAAATCCTTATAACTTATATTATATGTTAAATGTAAAAATTCAATAATTGTCTCCTTGACTTTCCTGTCTTCTCTTTAAGCCTGCAGACGGTGTAAATACGGTTTCAATATACCGAACGACTATTCAATGCCACAAACGCCCTTCAAATTACAGATCTGTCGGAGAATAAAAAAAAAAAAATTATATTGCCTAATGTTACAGATCAGTACTCTTGTAACACGTGAATGTTAGTGTATGAGTGCGCTACAGATCAAAACTCTAGTACTTGCAATATAATGGAGATGGCTCTCAATATTATTTTAGTGACTCGATTGGTATCGAGTCGCTGACTGAATTATTATGCGTATCGACCTGTCTTTTATATAAAAAAGGAGGTAAAACGTTCAAACTTGGCCTTGAGTTAAAATGAGGGGAAATGTTCACATTCCAAATGAGGGGAAATGTTCATAGTCAAAATGAGGGGAAATGTTCACATTCAAAATGAGGAGAAATGATCAAATCAGCATTTTGATTCGATCAAATAAGAATTATAATTCGATCAAATCAGCATTTTGATTCGATCAAAATTAAAGTTTTTTAAATCGATCAGAATTTTGATTCGATTAAAATATTTTTTTTTGTTTCGATCAAAATAAACAATTTTTTGATTCGATCAGATTTTATTTCAATCAGATTTGATTCGATCAAAATTTGATATTTTACGCAAGCCTGGCTTTCTTATTGTACCTTTTATATGCATTTTTATGAATGAATTGAATTGAATTTAAATAGCAAACATTTTAATTCCACTTAAATATATATACTATATACGAAAACCCGAGGGGTTAACCACTATGTAAAATTGTGTCCCACTTATTTCAATGATTTCCTTTTTAGAAATGATTTCCATATTTAAAATTTTTTTTAAATGATTTCCATAAGGTTGTTCCATGATTTCCAATAGTGGTTCACCCCTCGTAATATTGAATAAAGATTTTATTGTACAAAAACTTGTTTTTATTTACAGTCTTTGATGAACAAAATCTAATGTTTGAATCGTTTTTTCCATTTCAGAGCCAGCAATGCCGATACAAATGAAATTGTCGCTCTAAAATATCAAAAACCACCAAACAATTGGGAATTGTACATTTGTACGGAAGTTCGAAAGAAAATTACAAATCATGATGTGGTATTTGTCTCTAAACAGTTATCGCAATTGGACTTTTTTTTAAATAATTTTTTTTTACAGTTATTAGGATTTATGGACATTTCAACGGCCATCGTTGCACCAAATGCCAGTATATTTGTCACAGAATTTTCGCAATATGGTTCACTATTAGACATTAATAATCGTATACGCCAGGGAACAACAAAGGTATAAATTAATTATATTTTAAAATTTATGATTACGATAATTTCTAATCATCTTAATCGATTGTAGGTTATGCACGAAAGTTTAGTGATGCATTTTTCAAGTCAAATACTTGATATTGTCAATCATTTACATTCCTGTAAGATAATCCACGCTGACATTAAACCCGACAACTTTTTGCTTATGAAAATGTAATTTTTTTTAAATATTTTAAAAATCTTGTTTCTGAGACTATAATGTCGTTAAATTTTTCCGTTTTTCCAGACCTAATCCAAATTCACATGTACCAACAATACGTCTCATTGACTTTGGATGTGCTATCGATATGAATTTTTTCGATGACAAAACGCAATTTAAAAAGGTTCGTTTTTCTATAATTACCTAAAGACCATTTATACATTGATGTTTTTTTTTTGTTTTTTCAGAGAATCGAAACCGATGGTTTTACATGTTCTGAAATGCAAGACGGTCGTCCGTGGTCTTATCAAACAGACATATTTTGTATAGCCGGAACAATTCATGTTATGCTGTTTGGTGAATATATGCAACCGGTTAAGAAATTTGGAACGTGGGACATTAAAACTAAATTACCTAGGTAAATTAAACAAAAGGGTTATTCCTTGTTAATATTAATGTGATTCATCTTAACAGATACCTGAAAAAACATATTTGGTCCGATCTATTTACGAAATTCCTTAATATTAAAGATGTTGATCATTTGCCAAATTTAAATGATATTAAATTGAAAATTGACGATGAACTGTACAATATGGATTCGGAACTACATTCACAAATTCGTACATTATCAAATATACTGCATCGACGGTAGAGTTGGAACAGTAAGTGTGTATATAAGGTGATTCTCGAGAGGAGATTTTTATGTAAATTTAAAATTTTGCGGAATCAAGTTGATGCAATTGAACATTTTAAGCTTGAAATCATCGCGGCTTAAATTCTCATTACATATGGCAGACTACTCTTTTTATTGTATAGAATTATAGAAAATTTATTGAAAAGCGATACTTATATATGTTAGACAATAAAATATATTGTCTCTGAATTAATGTCAATAGTATAAATATTATTAAATTTCTAATGGTATTATATATAAGGCGCTACTTCTTTCAAATATGCAAGAAATGTATTATTTATTTTATTGTTTTTGTTTAAATATTAAATAATTTTGTTTATATATATTTAAGTTGGGGTTAGCGACGATTTTGTCTGAAAAGACTGTTACATATTGTGTTACAACATTAATATAGTTACAGTCCAATTAAAAAATTTATTAAATTCAACATAACAGACTTTTACAAAAAATTAACTATTGTGTTTACAAATATAATAACCATAACTTTTGATTTCTGAAGATTTAATTTGCAATTTAAAAAAACTTTTTTTTATTAATTTATTGACCCAGACGAAAATTTGTCTTAAATGGTAAAACAATTCTTACTAGATTGATTTTATTAGCACAGAAAAATAAATAGATAATTAAAAATGATATTTTTTTTAATTAAAAATAAAATTAAGTAACTCGATTTTTTTACTTCTTAAGAAATTAGACAAAAGTAAATTTTTCTAGAGTATGTAAAATTCGAAAACGAATATTGTGACGTAGAAATATCGCATAGACAAATGGTAAAAAAAGATATACAGAAGGGAAAAAGACGACAGGATATTGTGCAGCAGATGTAGCTTATTGCTCTACAATTCAATTTAATTTGGTCCAGAAATGATTTTTCTAAATACTTGCGCATATTTGTTCAATTAAATAATTTTCCCCAGTTTTTTTTAGAATAAATTAATTAAATTTTACTTTCCAAAGAAAATTCTATTATAAATTATATATACAAAACTGAATTTTTTCTCGTTATAATTTATTTAAGAAAAGTGATTTCAAATTCATAATCTAGGCATAAGATTTGACGAAAAATATATTATATTATCGTTTATGTAAATTATTATACAAATATATAGAATTAAGAGTTTTTTTTTATGAAGAAATTAATAATTTAATTTAATTCGAAGAAGATCTATTGAACTTAATCAGCACACGCAAACAATTAAAGCGCAATCGCTATGCAGACTATATTAAATATTCATACTAATCTGTACAAATTGTACAGACAATTTACAAGCAAAAACATATTTGGACAGCAAATTATTGATTTTATTAAATTGTGTGAAAATTTATATAATTTTTAATTTAAAAAAAAACTAAATATTATATTTTATAGTTATTAAAAAACACAAAAAATTGTAATTATAAAGAGTAATACCTATTAAGTAATTATATAAATGAAAAAGAATAAAAAACTTTTTTTTAAATTATATTTTCAATGACGTGTTAGACGATATTTTTATTGTATCGCATGGTTGGTAGACAAAAATAAGTAAATTCTTCTCAAATTCACAAATTTTGATGAAAAAAATTATTTAAATAAATTGGCTGCTATAGCTTTAGGACAGTGTTTTGACCATCTTTAACGATTTCCTAATGAATGTCGTAAATTAGATTAGAAGGTTTGTTGTCTTTCTCTGTTTTTCCAAATCTAAAATCAACAGATTTTGATGGAACGAATGAACGAATTAAACTGACTTCTATAGCAATCGCAGTCTTTTTACATCCCCTAACGATTCCTGGGATTCTAAAATATTCAGAAAATAGAAGAAACAATTGTGGACTATACATGGGGATTTTTTTAAATCTAAAATCAACAGATTTTGATGGAAAAAATGAACGAATTAAACTGACTTCTATAGCAATCGCAGTCTTTTTACATCCCCTAACGTTTCCTTACGAATTCTTGGGATTTTAAAATAGTCAGAAAACAGACAAAAAATACAATATACATGGATTTATTATATAATAAATAGGGAAATCAGTTTGATAATTGTATACACTATATACAATATAACAAAATTATCAAAACTTATAATCATACGATGAGGGCAAGCAGAAAATCCGAAATAGTAAAAATTACCACATTATGAACTTATCGTTTTCTGCAAATGCACAAGGCCTCTTCTATGGAATATATATTTTTTTTTATTTCTCATTTATTTAATTATGCAAAAAGATTTTACAACCTTACAAATAATTATGCACCTAACACTAAAGTAAAGAACTATAATTAAATCTGCATAATAAGCATTGATAAAAAGTAATATGTGCGTCTAAACAAGTAGCGCTAACTATATTCATAAAAACTGAATAACTGGCTTGAGCTTTCGGCTCGAGCTTTCTGAAGTAAAATAAATGAACGAAATGTTAATACTAGACATATGGACACAAGATTAAAAAAGTTTCCACATACATATATAACGCTATATAGTCTATGTTGGATGCTATGTACAATTAAATTTAATAATAGAGACATACAAAAATGCAGCAGAAAACAGCCTCATCGATCATTCTTATTAATTTTTTTTCTATGAAATCAATTAAAAAAAAAACAAAGTTCACACCAAAGAAAATTCATATATAGAAGGTAATACACAGCCAAAAATTGTTTTTTGTTTACATAAATTTTTGTCGCTCAAATTAATTCAAACAAAACCTAGTGTTTACTTTTTTGTATTTTAAATACCTGGACTCCTCAATACAATATTATTATTGTTATTTTCTATACTGTTTTGTCGCACGAACAAATTTAGAAAAATAATATTGATGTCTCTCTTTTTGAAAAATGATTACTAAAAAAAGACCAGAGTTTTCAGAATAAGAAACATATAATCAAAAAACGATTAAAGCTCCATAAAAACGGCTGGTGGGAAAAAGACCCTGTGAATATTTCTTATAATGGATCTTCTTTGGTTCACACTCACCGGCAAATTAAATATAATATATTTCATTCAAAAGGAAAATAAAAATAATATTAATTTGAATAAATTGTTACTAAAAAACAATAATAATGAATATTTTTTTTGAGAACTCGATTTATTATAAGATAACTCGTGCCAATTGAACAGCATTAAAATAAATCAATATTATAAAATAATAGCTACAAATATTATACAAAATCACACTGTTTAAGTTTATTTATATTTGTGGGAAATATTATTTTTCTATCTGTGCCGTGTATCAGCATTTTAAAAAGCTAACGCTACGGGCTCTGTCATCGATTAAGCTCAAACTTTTTCTACGTGCGCAGGGCGCATAGTTATTATTTATTTTAAATATTAAACTCTCATAATATTAAATTTATAATAATAAACAATTATTAAATATAAATTGATGCGCCTTAGTGATCACAAGCATCAATTAAAACTAAAAATATTTAGTAACAATTAGATATACCTAAACAGGTATAGAAAATCTGACTTAAATATATGTGTATATACAAATTCCAAGGTTTTTGTAATAAAAATCTGCGATCGTAAGCACAATTAATTGATAAGATGTCGCCGTGCCTAACCTATACTTAATTAAACAAGATTGTATATTTTTTTTATTCAATGCACTCACATTATTTATACTTATATTATATATTTTTTTTATTTTCACTTTACTAAATTATAAAATTGAATTGTTGCAAGTTAATTAATTTATATTTAAATTTATTTATTTTAATTAATTTATTCGATTTATATAGTTATGTACTCACTTGTATCCAGTCAATATATTCAATAAGGTACTTTTTCCGGCCCCAGAGGGCCCCATAATTGCTGTAAGCTCTTGGGAACGAAAATGTCCGCTGACTCTTTTGAGTATTTCTTTTTCATCTAAAATAAAAATAACAATTAATTACAATCATTAAATTATAATTATATATTATAAGTTTATAAATATTTTTTCCTTCTAAAATATTGCTCGTGTTCAAAGTGATGCATACTATTTTAAATAATACTTATTATAATTATATTGAAAATTTTTAAGACTGTTGTTATATTGTTTTATTTTGTATATTTTTCTTGTATACGATTTAATCTTAAGTTCTTTTTGAAAAGAATCAAGCTTTTTCCCCTCGGGGCTTTTAATGCTGTTCATTTTTTTTGACATACTGGATTTTTTCTATTGGTCTTAAATAAATAAATAAAATAAAATAAATAAATATAGTACGTTTTAATCACGTACCTTGATTAAATACATACATTAATCTTGTTGATTTTGAAAGCATATTCCCATAGTTTATTGAAAGAGTTAAGAGTTATTGATACAAATGCAGGGGGTAACTTTGATGACGTTTGAGCCCTCATCTTACAATGAAATGTTATAATTTGTTTTACTAGCATTTATAAATGAAATAACAAGAGGGTGAAAGAAATGCTTTTTTGAATTTTTTGTTTGGTATTTTTTAATATTAAAAAAACCAAATGTGAACTTTGATGCATGTTTCAGAAAAATTGGTTCAAAAAATTTAATTTTTTTTAATTTTATAATTTAAAAAACATTCATACAAACATCGTGGAGTAGAGTTTTTTCCCAAATTTTCTTTTTTTACATTATTTGCACTAGTAGTTTCGCTATTCACCGTTAATCGCTGTAGGTCTGTATCAAGCGGTATTAATACTAATCTGTAGTTTATGTTTTATATGCATTTGAAAGAATTATAGCGCTGCTTTATATAAGAAGAGCTGATAGAAGCGTTAGGTAGATTAGGTAAGATACAAGGAATTATTCCTTTTTAATTGTTTAACTTTTTTTTATAAATTTTAGATGTAATTTTTGAAAATGTATCTATAGCCATTTCTTTCACATAATACAAGAAAAAATGTTAAACAATTGATGTGACGAAGCTCGTCGCATTTTTTTTATGCAAACCATACAAATATTTTTTTAAACGGACTACTTTTGCCTACATATTTTAACAAAAAGTTACAGGCTATCTGAATTCATAGAAGGTAAATTTTTTTTTATTTAAAAATTTGCCGTCGCCACTTGTGCATAAACTCATTTTTGCAGAAAAAATACGCGCATCTTTTAAAAATACTTGCAAAAAGATCTGAAGATCATTTCAAGGGCAAATATGATAAAACACGTAAAACAATCCCGTTTGTTTAGCACGTTAAACGGGATTGTTTTGTACCAACGATGCACCTAAAATCAAACTTTAAACCTGCAAATTAATGTTCCCGTGGCTGTGCCGCTTGCTTGTATAGGCTTATTTTAAGCGCAGAAATGCCGTGCATTTTTTTTTTAATATTTTGGCAAAGTTCTTCAAAGTATTTTTTGAGAAGTTTTTTTTAAAGACATCTTGCAAAGATATGTCTTTAATTAAAATATATAACTTATATATGAAACCATAGATAATAAATATTATTGATATAAAAACTTGAATAATTATTATTAATTATTGATATAATTTTATCAATTTCAACTTGAAAAGTAGATTAAGTTATATACATACGCAAAACTAGATTAAAATCAATGAACTTTGAACAAATAAATTTTAAATCTCGCTGTATAAATATTTATTTCATTATCTTTTATGCGATAAGTTATAAACTACACAAGATATTTTTTTTATAAAGACATTAAATCGTTTTTTAAAATTATATTTAATATATTGTAACGAAAATACAATAAATATATCATGGAAATGATAATATATTTCTTCATGATTCATCAAACATTCATCATATTAATTATATTAGTAACTATATATACACAGAATAATAAAATAAACGTATTGTTATAACTATGTTGTATAATAATTATTATTCTAATTTTATAGTTTTTATAATTTTATAAAAAAAGCAATTTCGGGTAATTATAGAATCAATTTATCCTACGTTTTTCCACATACGTCTCTTTATGCTTTGGACTGTTTTTTAGAAAAACATATATAAGGAGCACGTATTTTAAAATATTGTTTATATAAACAAATAAACGATGTGAAAAGTTGGCATACAAAAGTGTAGATAGGAATAATAAATTACTTCCAAATATAAAATTTTACACAAAAATAACATATTATAACATAATTAATTAACAAATATCAAATAAAGATGACGCTTCTCCGTCTCAATTGACAAATCAATACTAAAGTCGCTTTCAAACATTTGCGGCAACAGTTTTGTATATAGGTGCGTAAATCGAAAATTTAAATGCTGATGAGTCGAAGGACGAAACATATATGAGAAGGATTTAACCAATCTTTTGAAACGATTTAAGAAAACACCCGAAAAAATAATATACCCCGTTTCGATTGCACTGAGTGCAAAGCGTGTTCCAAATTTATCTTGAAGCAAAACAATTACAACCGTCTTTCCCTAATTATCACACCAGTTTCAAGTTTCAAATGCATTTTGACATAATCTGAAAAAAGATATCGTTTCTAGCTGCAGTTTCGTTTTCGCAACACTAAAATTCATAGCGCAATTATACTAATTTAAAATATAAATATTAGTTTATTTTTTGTTTGTATCGATAGTTGTATCTATTGTTAATAAAAATAATTAAATTTTGTGTATAAAATAATAGGTTTTGCGTAATTTATAATAAAATAAAAAAAAAAACATTACAAATTTTGGCTTGCACTTGAATTTTCAGAATTACCAAAATTTATAAAATAAAATCGAAAAACCACTGAATTTAGTCTAATTATATAAAGAATGAATCAAATTACTCAAAAAATATCAGTAGAAACCAAACAGACAGTTATAATCCAAAATATGTGGTTTTAAATATGGTGTTGCGAAAACGCAACTGCAGTAAAAAACGGGTTAAGTATAAAGTTTATAGTTTATAGTATTGATGTAATTAAAATAATTAATCATTAAACACAAATGTATTGTTTAATTTAAATTCATTTTACATAATTATTGTGTATTAGTAATACTAATACTATACATTTATAATTCATATCATAATATAATGCAATCATTCTGCTTGAATCTCTATGGAAATCTTGCAAATATTAAAAATACATCTTTCTTCTTAATACAGAAATTGTGCTTTGCTGCTTGTTATTATAATATATATATATTTTTATACATCAAATAATAGCTTAAAAAATTTGGTTGAAAAACATATCGGCAGCTTTAAATTTAAATTATTATACAGTTTTACATCCAAATCGCACAACTGTTTAAATATTCAAAAATATCAGGAAAACATTGCACTGCGTATATTTTCTTATAATTTTACAATCCAATAATTTATTGTTTGCTGAAACCCGGTTCATTGTTTAAAGATTTATTGAAATTATTTTAAATTATTTACTTATTAAGTTAAAAACGATACATTTTATTATTATTACAATTTTTACTTTTTTAAGTATACTAGCGAAGAAGATCCTTGTCATGGTTTAGTATATGAAATTTTATAAGAAAACCGAAATAAAATTATTGCAAATTTAAAATTGAAGTTTCTGTCAAATTTTCTAATTAAAAAAATATTAATATATCGGTAAAAGAAGACGTGTACATCGATTTTTTTTAGTAGCAAGAATTAATTATTTTCTTTTGCACATGTTTTAATTAAAGTAAACGGGATTAAATATAGGCTTTTAGTAAGCCTATAAAGGTACTAAATAAATAATAGTTTAACTTACAGATTCCTAGTAAATTACATTTGAAATCAAAAATTGGAAAAATTATACCAGCTTATATTTTTACCTGATTTGGTAAATAAAACCGAAAAAAGTGTTGTTGTTTGGTGTTTTTTGAAAGATAATTATTAATAATTCGATTCTCAATAAATATTATTATCATTCATTTGTCGATATATTTGTTATAGTTTACTAAAATGAGTATATAGTTATAGTTTACTAAAATGAGTATATATGTTATGTAAAATAATCAATACAATGCATATAACATACTCATTTTATTAGACTTGTAATGTAATTTACTGGGAATCTGTAAACATTTTGTAGAATGATTAACCCCTCTAATATGATTTTTTACTTAAAATGCGTCATATAATCACCCCTTAACGTCAATTGAATCACCCTGTATATAGTTAAGTTTTTTATATAAATTGGCTTTATAAATATATAATTATAATACATATGTATATATACATATATAATTTTTTTGTTGAAATCTCGTTTTTTTATAGATTGTCTTCGACTTTTTTAATATAAGCTCATTTTTGTGTATTCTTTAACAAGGTTACAATAAAACACTTTTGTAAAATAACTCTAAATTGAATTAAGTTATATATATATGTATAATTGTATATATATATATATATATTTATGCATTTTTAATTGACCCTGGAAGTCAATATA
>JANSTW010105444.1:0-29987 GCA_027564275.1 Diadocidia ferruginosa | reverse complement strand
ACCTTTGATAAAGTCAAAGATATAGTCGTCAATGAAAACCATGGTATCAGATAGAATAAAGGGTAAAAATGGTCCCTTTGCTCCCTCGCTTTGGAGTAAAGGACACGATGATGATGATGTACATCTGAGGAATACATCAATTCTGGATGAATGTATATTTGACACTATTTCAACTCCACTGACGAGGGGTTAGTCTAGAAATAGTGCAATCCTTGTCGGTACATGAGTAAAAACATTATATTTTTGACAGACTCAACTGCTCAAGCTAGAACCACAAGCTCAGGCGATTAGCTGGAGCTACATGATATTAATGAAATATTCACTTTTCGTTGACTGATTAACCTGTTCCAAAATTTTAAATTTTTTAACACTCACAATCGAAAAAAGGTAAATATTTTATCTTTAGGGATGTTATTCGAAAAATAAAATTCCACTTTTTCATAAAAATATTGCTAATCGTAACGTACTAAAAGCTTGACAAAGTGTTTTTTGTTTTACTTACAAGACGTTTCGTCGGATATATAGGGCATTATCAGAAATAATAAATTAAAAAAAAAACACTTTCGGAGGGGAAGGGGTTTAAAGTTTGAATGCTAATGTTCTAAAATTCAATATTTTAATGCAACGAATATACAGAATGAAAGGATGGCTAAACTGCAAATTTTTGTAGTGTAGTAAACTTAAGTGGGAATAAACCCCTTTTAAAATGGGAGGGGTTTAACGTTAATATGAAAAATATAGACATATAAACATATATAGGGGTTGAGTCATGTCAAATAAAAGGTCTTAACAAGGGCTACAACTTTAGTTTTAATGGTTTTAGGGGGTTCGAGGGATTGCCAAAAACCGTATTTTTAGTTTTGTTCTCGTACCAGACTAGTATAATGTCTAAATTTGCTTTTTTAAATTGGTAAAAAAAATCAATAAAATTTATTTTCTATACAAAATACTTAAACAAAATAAATCAGACTTCATGAAAATATTGCGGGCTATCCTTGCGCATTCAACTTAACAATATCTTTTTTGTTTAATTTTAAAGACGTTTCGTCCGGCATATTGGACATCATCAGGAATAATATATTGAACATTACGTATTTAAAAAAACACATTTAAAGAAAATATTGCAGACTAGTCTAATGTATTAAGCTTAACAATATCTTTTTTTGTTTTATTTATAAGACGTTTCGTCCGGCATATTGGACATCATCAGGAATAATATGAATAGAATATTTTGTCACAATTTTTTTTAAATTTTATAGAAAATAATTTCTCTTCTACAATATTTATATAATTTAATAACAAATTCTATTGAAATAATTTGTCATATTTTCAATAACTTTTGTAAGCTAGACATTATGTACTGTACTTTTCTACTTGTCGTTGTAATACATAAATTTCATAAAATATATATAAATAAAAATATATGAATAATTGTACTATTTATGGATTTTATAATATATTATATTCGCAACAAAACACACAAAACAAATTTAGCTCCAATAAATTTTCGCAGTTTTTCCTCGTTGCAGCTTTGTATGTATATTTATGGAATGGAAGCAAGTAAGTTTAAACTAACTTTTGCCATTTCTACCGATTTTTTTGTGGGTCGGTTTTTCGCATATAATGTATACATTATTCACTCTATTAGCTGATACATTTTCCCTGCATATTAACAAACATACTTTTATATTATAATATTCAAAACCAAAATTTATATTCAACTGCAATGTACACGAAAAAAAGTATTTTGTAAAATATGATGAAACATACTTTACGTATATACTGTATATAAAAATGTACAGGGTAATTTAATTCTTGTAAATTTTTAAAAGCTTTAAAAAATTTATCAGAATTTTCGTGGAAAAATTCGAAGAAAAAAATTACCAGCTATAAACATGGCAATTTAACAGGTAATATTGACAACTGGTTTTATTTTCGTTTTCTATACGCATGACGTCACAGGTGCTGAAAATGTATGGGAGTAAACTTTTATGTAAGTATTAGTCACGAAACGTCGCATCGTGAATATTTTCTATAAGGAAGCAATTTTAAGTTTATAGTTTTTTATTCTAATTAATTAAGTTAGTTAAACATAATTTTATTCACATAAATAAAAATAAATGAAAATATTGCATGTACCTGAATTTTTTTTATAAATAATTCACTCCAAATATTGAGTGAGATAGGAAAAAGGGTAAAAAGGGCTCTATGCATCCTCACTTTGGAGTAAAGGACACGATTATTATGATGATATGAGTGACGAAAAAATTGGATAACAAATTTTATTCATATCAGAAAAGTCAGTATTTGCGTATTTAAAACGATAAATAATGCACTCATCTCACGCCATTATTACCTGTTTCGAGGTGAGAAAAATTATGTGAGAAAAGTGAAAATGTATCTATCTCTATATTCAAAAATTTTTAAAAGCAGTGAAAAGAAGTTATTTTTAGCGGTCGTTTTTTTGATATTTTTTTTTAAATTTGTGTAGGTTTTTAACCAGTCGAAAATTATTTGTAATACAAAAATAAGTCTGAAAAAATCAAAGTATATAAACTGAATTACCCTGTCTCAGTATATTTATTATCGTATTTTATGTCTCTAAAGTAAATTCGACAAAAAAAATCCTCCACCAACTATAAAATATAATACTTGATATACACTTCTATATATTCTATGGGGTATCACTGGCGTTTTTACAAAATATTTGAAGCTTTGTTATAAAATGTTCAAAAGTGTATTATGAATTGTATAATAAGGTTAAAAACTCTGATGCCATCGATATTAACTATTAACTATGAAAACCAATAAAGTCAGTACAAACTATAAAAATCAGATATTCGATCACCGATCAAAAAAAAATTGATTTTGATCGTATCAACATTTAATTGAAACAAAACAAAATTGATTTTGATCGAATCAAAATTCAGATCGAATAAAAAATGTTGATTGAATAACAAAAATTGATTTTGAACGAATGAAAATTTTAACGAATAAAAAAAATTTATTTTGAGCGAATCAAAATCTGACCCAACCAAAATCTGATTAAAAAATTAAAATGATTTTGATCGAATCAAAATTTTAACGATTAAAAATAATTGATTTTGAGCATATCAAAATTGAGCGAATCAACATGCCTATTTGATCCAAACGAAATGCTAATTTGATCGATTCAAATACTGATTTGAACGAATCAAAACTTTGATTTGAACGATAATATTTTTTATGTGAATTTTGAGCCATCAGAAATCAGAAAACAGCTGATTTTGATCGATTAAAAAAATATTATTTTGATCGATTCAAAAGTTAATCGAATCAAAATCTGATGAAATCAAAATCTGTTGATCCAACCAAAATCTGATTGAATAAAACCAAATTGATTTTGAACGAATCAAAATTTGAACAAATAAAGCAGTTGTAACCCTTCCCCTTATTCTAAAAAAACATAACCTAAAAAATTCAAATTTTTACAACAACAGGAGGAGGAAGGGAGTCGTGTGATATATCAAAATACGCGTATTTATCCCTTCTATTCCTATAAATATGGTGCTTTTATGTTTTGTAATGACGTCACAATCTCAATTTTTACGTTTTTTTTATCTGAAACTTCATGGCTGAATGCGCCGGAAAAACGCATTTTAACCAAATTTGTTAATCCGAAAAAGTGTTATTTGCGAAGAAAGTCTTGTAAAGTAGTGGGCGAAAAATCTAACGCCTTACACGAAGTAGGAAACCTTGATGAAGACTTTTTTTTTACACAAGCATTTTCGCATAACGACACTAATTTTTTTTAATGCAAAAATGTATTTAGATGTAATTAGAAAAAGTCTTGTGGGTCAAAAACGCCTTAGATCACACAAATTAAATTCAAAATTATAATAAAATTAAATTTGGTATTTATTTTGTAGTTTATGAAAGGAAACATATAAAAAAAAAATTAAATTATATAGTAAATAATATTTTCTAACTTTAAAGCACCCTAATATATTATATACACAATAACATATTATACTGTCGACCTTATATTTGCAAATTGCATTTTTCCCAAAAAAAATAATTCAGTTTAAATAAACATTTTTCAATTTCATTAAAATTAAATTTAAATATTAAAAAAAAAATGTTTTTCTCAATATTGATGCGACAGAGTATTTACATTACTCAACCCTAATTTAAAAAAAAATCTTTCCAAAGGATTTTTTTTGTTCTTTTTCGGATTTTCCTTATACTTATAAAATAAAAAAAATCGTTTCTACGGATTTGTTGAGAACAGAAATTTTTTGTTTGCATTTTCAAATTGTCTCTGGCCTTAACTTTTTCTATCCGCAAACACAAAAAAATGTATACGTACTTATTACTAGGACTAGATGTATATGTAAGTTTAGTTCATCTTTTTAATCTAATCTTTGTCTGTGTTTTTTTTTGTTAGTCAAGGATAATTTGTATTTATTATCATCGAGTAGGAGGAGTAGCTGGTATAGGTAGGTATATTATGTTAAAGCTCTTGTCTCGAACTTTTTTTTTGTGAATTTTTTCCTCTCAATATTATATTATAGAATGTCGTTTTCCTTGCCATTGTTTTTTGCAGGCTGCTTTTGCTTTGTTTACAATGAAAATTGCGGGATGATGGAAAAAAGGGATGTGATTAGTGAAATTGTGTGTTGCGGATAAGTAAAGAAGTTTTTTTTATTTTGTTTTTAAAATGTTTTTATTTATTTTTGTTGTATATATTGTCTTATTGTGTGTATAAATATTGTGGAGGATATATTATAGGACTCGAAGGAGGGTGACGAATGTAATGATGCGGTTTAGTTGGAGGGTATTGTTTATTTTTATGTAATAAGTTGTAGAATTTGTATGGTTTTGTTGTGTGCGGTTGACATGAGTATATGGAGCATGTTTACGGAGTTTTTGTACATTTTATATTTTTAGCTGACAGAGAAAAGAATTATTTAATAAAAAGAACAAAAAACTTTTTACTTGATTTTCTTTTTAACTAAATTGTAGTGTAAATTGTGATTTGTGGTAATTACTATGGTTGAAGATATTTTTTTGCTAAAACAAGAGATTTTTTTTAACGACCCATATACTTCAAAATAAGCTTTGCTTAAAAGCTCAATTTTAGCTTTTGTTGTGTATTATTAGCTTTACCTATAGTTGATTAGGTAATTATAGAGTTCTATTGTTGTTTTGGGAAATTTTCTTTTTAAATTGTATCGTTTACTTTTGCCTTTCTTCACATGATTACCTATAGTGTGGGATAATTAAGGAAACAAAATATATTGAATGAAAAAAATATCGATATTTCCATATAAATAAATGTCGATATCGACAAAATATCGACTTTTTTCGATATATCGAAAATTATTTTAAAGAGCAACGAAAAATAGACTGGTTTACTTTTGACTTTGTCCACCTATAGTAATTAAGGAAGAAAAAATATCGAACGCAAATCTCGAAAAAAATGTCGATATTTCGATATTGAAAAAATATCGGTATGATATCGAAAAATTTATATTTTTCGATACATTGAAAATTATTTTGAAGAGCAAAAAATGGTCTCTTGTTCACCTTCGTTTCCCTCCACATGATTACCTAGTGGGATAATTAAGGCAGACAAAAAATATCGAAAGAAAATGAAGGAATGAAAAAAATATCGATATTTCCATATAAACAAATATCGATATTTTTCCATATATAGAAAATTATTCTGTAGAGCAAAAAAGTCTACGGTTTACTGTTGACTTTGTCCACCTAGGTATATTGCGTGGTGATAAAGACAGAAACAAATATTGGAAGAAAATCTCGATTAATAATATCGATATTTCGATATTAAAAAACATCGGTATGATATTGATATCGAAAAATCGATATTTTTCGATACATTGAAAATTATTGTGAAGAGTAAAGAAATGGTTTATTGTTTATTTCCCTCCACATGATTAGCTAGTGTAGGATAATTAAAGCAGAAAAAAATATCGAATAAAACATCGAAATAAAATAAAAAAATATTGATATTTCTATGTAAAAAAATATCCACATAATATCGATATCGAAAAAGTATCACCTTTGCTTTCTTCCACATGATTATCTAGTGTGGGATAATTAGGGCAAACAAAAATATCGAAAGAAAATATCTATATTTCCATATAGAAAATATCCATATAATATCGATATAGAAAAAATATCGATATTTTTTGATATATCGAAAATTATTTTGAAGAGCAAATAAAAATATTCTTTGGTTTACTTTTGACTTTGTTCACCTATAGTGTGTGGTGATAAAGGCAGAAAAAAATACCGAAAGAAAATATTGAATTTAAAACAGTTTAATTTTAAATATTGAATGTAAATCTCGAATAAAAATATCGATATTTCAAAATAAAAAAATATCGATATCGAATTTCGATATTTTTCGATATATCGACAATCATTTTGAAGAGCAGAAAAAATAGTCTTTTGTTTTTAGTTGCCTTTCTCCACATGATTACTTAATTTGGGGTAATTAAGGCAGAAAAAATATCGAAAGAAAATATCGATATATCACCACTAGGTCCAAAAAATTATCGACGTTTTAGGGAAATGTTTTGTATATTTTGTTGTGTATTATATCTTGTGTATGTGAATGCGTGTAGAGGAAATTTTTCTTATACGAGTATGGATGGTATGCAGCATATATAAACACAGCCAGTTAGCTATAAAAAAAACATTAAATAGGGGTTTGTAAAATGAGTAAGGGGTGGCAGGGGAGCTACCATAAAACTCTTAAAATAAAATGCGCAAATATTGGACGCTTATATATATATATATAGGGTTGCATTGCATCGATTAAGCTTTGTTAAATTGAATTGAAAAAATTATTATTAAATAATTTTTTCAATTTTATTTAATAAAAACATTAAAAGGGGAGTTTTAATAATAATTATAGTGGGGCAGGATATATATATATATGTATACTACACACTGGATAAGATAGATTCTAAAAAAAATTAAAAAGAAAAATTTATAAAGTTTTTTTTAAACTAAATTCTGACGATTTTTGTCGACAAAATAATTTTTTTTATTTAAAATTCTATATGTGTTAAAGAAAAATTCTAATTTTGATTCCGAATTAAAGAAATTTTTACGATTAGGAAATACGGTTTTTATTTAATTAAAAATAAAACTATTTTCATATCGATAGAACGGCTGTTTGATATTGAAAAATTATCGATATTTTTAAATTTAAAAAAATCATCCATATTTCGATATTTAAAAAAAAAACAAATATTTTTCGATATATCGATGATTTTTCTAAGAACAAAAAAGTAATAAATAATTAAAAATAATTGATATTTACTTATTACGTTAATCCGATAAATCGCGTAAACAAGTAAAAAAACGATAATATCGATAAACGGTGACGAAAATTAGTGAAATTTAATATCGATATCAGTTTTAGATAAATGTCGACATTTATAGATTTATTATCAAAAATATAGATTCAAGGTGAAGAAAACTATTAAAATTTAAATATCGATATCGATTATATAAAAATTTCGATATTTATCGAATTATTATTAAAAATATCGATCCACATTTTTTTTATCGATATCGGTTTAAAAAAATTTAATATTTATCGATTTATCGATATATCAAACAGCACTACGTTTTAATGTAGTAAACAATTTTTTTAAAATTTTTAAAAATTATTGAAGAAAAAAATGGAATAGAAATTTAATTTTTTTTTGATTAATTTAAAAAAATCTTTGCTATATTTTGAATAAGATGATTAAATTAAAAAATAATTTAAATGATGTCTCTATTGCGATAATAATTAATTTACAAAAAAATTGCACATCAGGAATTCCTAGAAAAATAATCTAAAATATCGAGGGTATAATATTATGTCCAACTATAAGGGAAATGCTAAAAAATATTTTCACTGGCGTTTGAACATTTTTTTCTATATTAAAGAAGGTGATTAAAAATATGAAATTTAAAAAAAATTTTAGTTTTAGTATAGTTAGTAAGAAAAATATATTTTTAACAAATTTATATTAAGTAGTTTTAAAATTGAGGAAAACTAACATTAGAAAAAAAATCTTTAAAAATAGTTAAAAAAAAGATTTCTTTTAATTGAAACAAGAATGTTTGCTCATTAAATTTTGAAAATAATTTTCGAAAAAATTGTGTTATAAGCCAAATTTATCTGATTAATTCTAAATTCTTGTTACTATTTCAGATTTCATGTATTTACAATAATTTATCTAATAAAAAAAAATGTTAGAAAACAATAAAAGAGGAAAATTCTAAAATTATATTTAATAGTTTTACAATAAAAAAGAGAGGAGCTTTTTAGTTAAACACACTCAAGGAAAGGCTAACTTTTATTGATTTAAAAAAAAACTAAATTGAGGAAACAAAATTTTAATGAGATTTCTATATAATATAACGTAAGTCCAATGATTCAGTAAAATTTCAAACCAATCTCATTAAAATTTTACTAAAAACAAAAATTTGTAGAATTAGTATATATGGGGAGCTAAAAAATATCACGTGCAAGAAATGGTTTATATTTATTTAGATAACTGGAAGCTTTACGCGCAGCCATTGAGAGCGCTCTTAAAGGAAGGATTCTATGCGTTTTTTGTCCTAAACTTGATTTTAAATTTTTAAAATGATAAAAGAAGCTTATAGAATACATTTAAGTAATTTTTTAAAAACTTTTTTATTTAAATTTTTTTGTATATATAACAAAAGCTCAATAAGCTCATTAATAAAATACAAATGTGGGTAACAAAAATTAATAGAGACAAACTCTCAAAAGCTTTCAAAAGCTCTTCTCTTAATTCTAAAACCGATATAGCACCAAAAATATACTTTATTTATTTTACAGCTTTTGAGAGCTTTTGGGCGTTATGTATAATGTCACGACTAAAACGCATAGAATTCTTCAGCTTGTTTTAATTTTTTTTTCGATTTAAATGTTTCTATTGTAATTATATTTTTTTAAATTATCCAATAAATTTGTAATTACAATTTTCAATAGAAAAAATTTTCGCGTCAAATTGCGATTTTTCGTCACCCGCGGCGTCAAAATAATACGCTTTTCTAATTATATAATAAATTTGCCAACCTCATATTGCTTTTAACATAGCATTTTTGGAAAAGAAATAATAAAAAACAAAAATTTGGAGTCTCAATGTACAGGCTTGCACTGCGCAAATGGGATTACGTATAAAGGACTTTAATTAAATGGAAGTGTTTGTGTTAATATGTTCCTAGCCATTAGGCGGGGTAAAAAAAAAAACGATTAAATCATAAAAACATAAAAAAAAATTGGAATTAATTTGATTAAATTAATAAAATTGTTTGTTTAATAGCAAAACAAAAAAACAAACTTTTTTTATGAAAGTTTTTTCTTTTGGATTGGATTAAATAGCCATACCGCGGTTGCGCGTGTCTGCGCTGCTTTAATTTGCGCCTGAAGGTGCAAGGGAGGATGGAAGTAGCGGCAAGGATCACGAGCACATCTACCCTTCACGGCATCCATGCACACCGTGACGGACCCGTCCTCGTGCGATGATACACTTTCTTGTGGATGAGCAAAACGGCATTCGGATTCAGCTCGCTTGCAGGCACCGCGTATGAATTCGCGACAAACCTATGAACACATCTGCTGATTGGATGTTTTCTTTTCATATTTTTGTTGTTGTTGTTAATTATATTTTCTTATATTTTTTCTTTTTGTTATGTAAAATGTTTTTGTTTTGGTTTTTAGTTGCATAAGTAATTCAGCATCGATTATTATTTGATAAATAAGAATTAGGCATTCAATGCAACACAATACAAAAATAAAAATAAAAATTAAATATCTGCGTATGCAAATTAGTCGATTAATGATTCTTATATTTTTTTCGTTGATAATTTTGTTCCTAATAAACCAATTTAGGGTCAATGGCAACCATTTTAAAGCACTATTATTGCACTCCAATTGTACTAAATTTGTATTGAAATTGTATTCAAGTTGCATTCAAGTTGTATGCAAGTTGCGTACACGTTGTATTCATGTAATATTTTATTTATAGTTAAATTGAAGTTGCATTCAATTAACATTGAAGTTGCATACAAGTTGCACTCAAATTGTACTTAAATTTAATTTAAATTGTATTCAAGTTTTATTCAAATTGCGTACAAGTCGTATTCATATAATATTTCAGTTGAAATAAAGTTACATTCAAGTTGCATTCAATTTGCTTTCAAGTTTCATTCAATTTGCATTCAATTTTCATTGAAGTTGAATACAAGTTGCACTCATATTACACTTAAATATAATTTAAATTGCATCCAAGTTATATTCAAATTACGTACGTAAATTACGTAAGTCGTATTCATATAAAATTTCAGTAGAAATAAACTTACATTCAAGTTGCATTTAAGTTGCATTCGATTTGCATTGCAATTACATACAAGTTGCACTTAAATTGCAAATAATTTATTTTAAATAGGATTCAAATTGCATTTAAAATGCATTCAAATCACTTTCAAATTGCAAAAAAATTATATGCAAATTTTCAAATTTGATTTTAAACTTAAAATTAATTTTTATAATAGAGTATTCACATTACATTCAAGTTTCAATGCAACTGAAATTGAATTTAAGTTATATAATTATTGCATTTTAATTTTACTTAAATTTAACTCAAATTACATCCAACTTTTATCCAAGTTCTAAAAGGTATCTAAATTAAATTAAAATTGCATTTAAATAACATTCAAATTACATTCAGGTCAGATTATAGTTGCAATCCAATGGCCTCTAAACTGCAATTAAAAATAAATTCAAATTGAATTAAAAGTACAATCATGTTTCAACAATGCAACAGTAATTGCATTTAAGTTACTTTCAATTTAACTGAAATTGCATCAAGTTGCAATAACATTTAACTCAAATTGTATTGTAGTTTTATTTAAATTAAGAATTCATATTAATTAAATCAAGTGAACTTTTAATGCAAGATTATCGTACAATTATACCAAGCAAGCAGATTTGACTGGCATTTTTCAAATTATTTAACGATTTGCCATTAATTTCTTCTGGATATCGTAAATTATTATATGTGCAACTTGTGTGCAACTCGCATAAAATAACCGTGCACTTTATTTTAAAAGCTCTAGATTTTGTGATGAATACATCAGAATTTGTTAAACCTTGTGAAATGCTTTATAAAAAAGGTAATTCAAATAAAATCCGTTCGAAATTACAAAGTATTTAAAACAGTGTTTAAGCAACTTGTTGCATTTTATTGCAACTTAAGTAAAACAAGAAAATTTCTTTTAATTTAATTTTTTTTTAAATCAAATCAATCCTCATAAACAAATGATTTTTTAACATACCTTATTACATGTATTTGTTGGAAAAAAAAAACTTAAACACCCTCCCCCCTCCTCAGTTAATCACATCAATGAAAATAATTACAGTATTCCACTCGTAAACCGCGAAATATTTTCAAATTTCATTCACAAAAAAAAATCTGTGATATTTTATACAATTTAATAAATATACAAAAAATACACCTTTTTTGTGTGTAACAAACAAATATGTAAAATATGAAAATTATTTGCCGAAAAAAAAATCCGGAAAAATATTTTTTTTACTTTGAAATCAAATTGTAAAAAAAATCATATTTTCATAGCTTTGTAAAAAAAAGCTAAAACAAAAAAATTTAATAAATAAAATATAAAATATTTAAAAGCGCATTTTACCCAAAAAAAAAATCACTAATCGACTATATAATAATATTTTACGTAAAATATAATATAATGTGTATGTAGGCAGATATAAATATATAAAATATAAAATATAAAAAAAAAAAAAAAAAAAATTTAAAAAAGGCTTCAAAAAGAACAAAAAACAATCAGTTGCAAAATGCATATTATTTATTTAATTTCACGTTGATTATTATTAAAAAAAAATTAAAAAAATAATTTTTTATGAGAAGGAAAAAAGGATTATTTTTATGTTAAAAAAATTCGTAAAACAAAAAATACAGAACAATATGAAAAGCAGCTTTTTGTGTTAGTTTTTTTTAATATAACTTTTTGTTGAGTTAAATTTTCAAATTTTACTGTAAAATCGAAATTTGAAGGCATATATCATTACCTATATAGCCAGGGATATATTGTAGATAATTTTTAATTTTCATAATTATTAATCCTATTTATATATAGGTCGGTATGTAAAGCATTTAATATAATTTATTAAAATGTGGGATTTATACATCTGAAATTCTCATAGCTTTAAAAATTAAAAATATTTAGGTTGGTAAATAAAATTAATTAATTGATATTTTATTTTAAATAAATAATTATATATAAATTAATTTCTATATTTTTTTTGCAAGTGAATTAATTTTTGGATTATTTATTTAAATTTTACTTAATTGCATTCAAGTTGCATTTAAAATGAATAAAAATAAAATTTAAATTGCACTCAATTTTACTTGAAATTGCATTGAAGATGTATATTCAAGTTTGAATTTGGGTTGCATATTCAAAAAAATTTTACTTTCACTATAGTTGCATTCAAAATAATTGAAATTGCATTCAAGTTGCATTTAAATTGAACTTTTTATCTTAAATTGTAATCAAATTGTATTAAAGTTGTAATAAATGTGCACATAAATTGCATTGTGCTTGTACTAATTGAATTCAAAGTCAACCGAAATAGCATATAAATCAAGTTTTACTCTAGTTGCATTTACCTTGCACTCAAACTATCATTTAATATAATTAATTAAATGTGGAATTTATATACCTTAAACTTTCGTAGACCTTTATTGTATTGTAACAAATTATAGATTTTTAAAACTAATTAAAAATGCATTTAATTTGCACTTTTTATCTTTAATTGCAATCAAATGGTATTGAAGTTGCATTCAAATTGTATTCAAATTGCACATAAATTGCATTGTACTTGAATTCAGAACAAACCGTAATAGTATTTAAATCAATTTTTATTTTAGTTGCCGTTTAATTTGCACTCAAATTTTCATTTAATATAATTTATTATATGTGGAATTTATACATTAAACTTTCTATTGTTATTAAATTCAGGTTGCTAATTGAAATTAATTGATATTTTGAATAGGTTAATTAAGTATGTGAAATTAAACAAGTTTTTAACATATTTTATTAACAAAATTTAATTTTTTTTTTAAATTTATAATGACTTCAGCAAACAATGTCTAACACTTTGTCTAATTTAGAGTTGCAAATTACATGCAAGTCGGATTAAAGTTGCAATCCAATAATTGCCTCTTATCTGCAATTTAATTAAATGGCAATTGAATTAAAAGCTCAATTAAGTTTCAACATTGCAACAGCAATTGCATTTAAGTTGCTGTCAATTTAACTGAAATTGCATTCAAGTTGCAATAACATTTAACTGAAATTACATTGCATTGTTGTATTAAAAGCTTATATTAATTAATGCAAGTGAATTTTTATTGGAATATTGTCGTAAAATTATATGCCAAACAAACTTTGTCTAATTTTGAGTTGCAATTTTTTTTTGGAACCGATATTGTATTGACAAGAGAATTTAGATATTTTTTTTTTATCAAATACTACAAAATAATAAAAACCTTAATTAGCATATGAATTTACTATACTATTGGCGGCAACCGATTTTAATATTGAAATATATGCGTCTGTATTTACACACATTTCATTTAATATAATTTTGAAAAGCGTATATATTATCCTTTAAACAAATTATCCTATAAAAAGAACCAACAAATACTATATACTTAAAAGGATACTATATACTGTAAAAAATTATTTGTATAACATACTGTCAAAATATAGAAGTAAAAAAGAAGAAAGGACACTTCACATATGCAAATATGTTACAAACATTTTTGTGCCATCTGTGATGAAAACTACGAACTATTTTGATCTATAGTCTAGGATTAAGCGAACAAATTTCTTGTAAAAACTGTCAAAATAATAGAGTTACTTGAAAATTGATAATAAAAAAGAAATGATGTGAACACGAAAGAAATATGTTTTTGTCAGTGTTGCTACTTTTATAATGTGGCAACACTGACTTGCTGACTCGTCAATTTATTTAGCCAGATAAGGCCAAAAATCTAGCCAATTACCTAATTGTGCTACCACTATTATAAACACAAAGAAAAAATTAAGCGTAAAATTAAACATATTTGTTTTTAAGAAGTTAATTGTGTCGTGTTTTTTATTGTTACTTTTAATGCATATAAAAGTAGCAACACCAAGACGCTTCTTAAATTAGCTGCTATAAGTTTCTTATTGATTTTAATGGAAGTACAAAAAAAAACGTAATTTCGGTACGACAACTAACTAAAAAAACTATCAGAGCGATTTTCAGATGCTTTGCTATCTTTACAGTGGTAACACTAACTCGCCTGAAAATTATGTTTCTTATCGTTTCATAATTGCGGAAAGGACAAAAATCAAGCAAATTATCTAATTGTTCTGCCACTATACACAAAAAAAAATTGAAGCGAAAAATCACAAAACAGTTATAAAAGTGGCAACACTAACTCGCCTGAAAATCATGTTTCTAAATCTATCTTTAGAAAGGACAATAAATCAAACTAATTAGATAATTGTGCTACTAATACTAACTGAAAAAGAATGGAAGTGCAAATCGCAAAGAATTCTGGTTGATTTTCAGATGGTTTGCTATTTGTATGTATAAAAGTGGCAACACTAACTCGCCTGAAAATGATGTCTCTTATCATTTCATTAAGGCGAAAAGGACACAAAATTAAGATAGTGACCCACATAAGCTAGTATATAGAATTATAGAATATAAAAGGACATAAAATTGTATGCATATAGAGGAGTATAACATTTTTATATGAAACTAAATAGAAAATAATTTTATTTATTAGTTTTTATATGTTGAATAATAAATTTTGGTAACCCATCAACATATAAAATACGTTTAAAAATATAAAAATGTCACGTAGCAGCAGCTCTACTGTACTGTAATATAATGTAGTTATTTTGACTATTTTACGAGTAGCGATGGTAAAAACGTTTTATACAATATATAACATAACGTCAACAAAAATATATTTATGGCGTTGAAATTATTTTAGGAAACATTTAATATATTATTATATAACATGAAAAATATAAAATATAAAATCCAATAAATATAAATTTAAACTTAAAAATTATGTATTATATAGTAAATAAAAGTCCCAATATATTTTTATATAAAGTTTAATAACGAAAATAAACACAGTTTATTATAATAGCACTGAGGACGCGTTTTCTGACTCTAATAAATTCATGGGATACACTCAATATCAATGAAAATTTACGGGATACACGCAATCTTGAAATATCTTCATTTGATACTTTTCTCTATGCTCAAATTTTTCGGCCATTTTTAGAAAACAAAAATCGTATGGGAGCATCCCTTCATCTTTGACCTATAGACTTCAAATACAATCCTACAACTACAAATCTCTTAAAACTCACCCTCACCTAAAATTGCCCAAATTATTTGACTAGTGTAAAACTTTCTTGTGTCGGTTATTTTGCTGGTCCCATACTCTGGATTTGCGGTTATAGTCTCTAAGTCAAAGATAAAGGAGTGCTCCCATACGATTTTTTTCTCTAAAAATGCGCGAAAAATATGATCATATAGAGAAAGTTTTTTACCAGTTGACGAATTTAAACAAATTTTGGTGGGGATGAATTTTTAGTAGTCTCATACTCTGGAGTTGCATTTGAAGTCTCTAGGTCAAATATGAAGAGGGGCTCCCATACGATTTTTTTTCTAAAAATTAACAAAATTATGAATAATATACAGAAAGTCTTTTACCAGTTGTCGGATTTGGCCAATTTTTTTGTAGGGACGAGTTATTATTGGTTCCATACTCTGGGATCGCATTTTCTATAGGTCAAAGAGGAAAGTAGACTCCCATACGATTTTTTTGACGCAAATACAGTTTAACGGACCTCCCCGAAGGGAACTGCCGCTATACGGAATATTCGAACTTCAAAGAGCAAAACCCCAAGTGTAAAACCGACTTCAATTGACCGGGGACTCTGAAGGTTTGTCCCTCAGAAGGGTTTAAAGTTTGGTAAAAATTTCAGAAAAAATATTTTTTTGGAAGGTTTGAGGGGAGATCCGCTATACTGTATTTCAGCCTTTTTGTTTGCTAAAAGAGAGTTATTTCCCAGAACTTTATACCAAAATAGCTATTTTTAGTGACTTTTAGTACTTTATAGCAGCGTTGACTATTGCTCGGCCTGCGGGCAGTTTCATACCCAATTACGTCATCAAATCATTATACAACTATACGATATTGTACCCACCAATACATATAGGCACTGGGTTACTATGCTTTATAGCATAAAACGATATAGGTAATCTACATTGTCCTCATTGTATGCGCCAAGTGCAACCGGAAAAAACGCTTTCAATAATAATTGACTTTAATAGAAAATTAACAAAAAATTATCCGAAAATATATTATAATAGAAAAGCTTTTATCCGTAAATTAGGATTTTTCATATTTTTTTTTTAAATAAAAGTTAGAAAAAAATCATAAAATATTGAAACTTTGTTGCCCGAAAGCCAGGGAAAAAACACGTATAAATATTCAAACAACAAAAAAACTATTGAAATGTTTTTTTTGGATTGTTCTGCTAAATTTTTCGAATGAACTTTACATTGATGAGAGTATATGATTAGATCTGCAGATCTAGAAATTTTGGACATTACTGAAAATTGCCTAATTTAAATGTTTTTTTTTTTTAACTTTTTATGGAAATATTCCAAACTTATCCAGGTTTGAAATATTTCCATAAATAATTACAATATTTTCGGTCGAGAAAAAATTGCCAACATTTCGGCGAATATTAAATTATATTGAAATGGATATAGAAAATCATAAATATAGAACTAGAATTTAATTTAATTATATTATTTATTGTTAAATGCTTTTACATTTAAGGTAAAAACCTTGTTTCCAAGTAAATGACAAAAATATAAATACCAATTAATATTGTCAGCAGAGCTCTAAATATATCAGATCTGCTCCCAAAAAAAAACCTCTTATACAATTTTTGATCTGTAAAATGTCGAATATATGTAACGCGTTTTCCGGCGCTGTATATATTATAATTAAAATGTTAAAAAATTTCCATTTTTTTCGTCTGTGTGTGTAAATGATTTTGCTTTTATATTATTTAATGTTCCATAAACTTATTTGCCAATTTTTTTTTGTGAAAACAATTTTTTCTGTGTGATTTTCTCTATATTTATACATATAAATGCGGTAGCTAAAATATAATATATGACGTGGACTCTGTGTTTTTTTCCTCGGCATGAACAAAAAATTATATAATGCAAAATGCAAAAAGTTTTTGTTAACGTTGTATATATGAAAATTTGTTAAAAACTTGATTTTTTTTATATCAATTTTCCCTTTTTTAATAAATATATAAATGCGACTATATTTTGTATATGATGAGATAACATATAACATGTGATGTTCATAAGTTCTGCGAGTAAAATTCTAAATGTGAAATATACAATTTTGGGCATCGGACTTTGATGATCAATAAATATTATTCATTTTTATTTATGAAATTTCTATGCAGAAATGATTTTTTCTTGTCAATTACGGAATTCGATTAAATTTAGTTTATTTTTACCATCAAAATCTGTTGCGTTTAATATTAATTTTTAAAAGAAATTAATAAGATGTAACCAGGCTTGCGTAAAATATCAAATATTGATCGAATCAAAGCAGAAATCAAAATAAAAATATATTCGATCAGGACATTATTTTATGATCGAATCAAAATTTTATCAAAATCTGATCAATTTAAAATCAGAAAATTTTTTGATCGTACCAAATCAGATCATCATAATACAAAATATTTTAATTCGATCAAAATCTGATTTTATCAGATTTTGATTCAATCAAATAACTGATTTGAGCGATAAAAAAAGTTGATTTTATCGAATCAAAATTTTATCAAATCAAAATCTGATCAAATCAAATTTTGATCAAATTAAAATCAGAAATTTTTTTGATCGTACCAAATCAGATCATCATAATACCAAAATATGTGGATTCGATTAAAATCTGATTTTATCAAAAAACTTATTTGAGCGATAAAAACCTGATTTGATAAAAACAGGTGAATGGATCGAATCAAAATCTGGTTAAATCAAAATTTGATATAATAAAATTTTGATCAACATTATAGTAATATTTTTTAAATCCATCAAAACCAATTTGATTTTAGTATTGATCGACTGATATTTTAGCAAGCCCGGCTATAACCTACAATTTTTCTGTCTGATTCTCTGCTATTTATACCTTTTAGTCCTTTAAAATATATTTTCTCATGAGCATCCGGACCTAAATTAATATGTTCCGATAATATTGCAGAAAAACAACCCTGTACTACACATAACCATGTTGTTGGAAAATGCTCATGAAAAGTTTTACTTTTTCCGTTAGTATACATTCGGGTTGGCTGATACTTTTTTTTTGCTCGCTCGTCTCGTTTCAGTTTAATGAAAATTTTTTCGGGATTTTTTGATGGTTTAGTATTATAGTTATATATATAGGATGTGTATATAGGAAAAACAAAATCTAATAAGAAAAACTTTTCTTTTTTTTTGTACAATAAACACAAATTAATTTTATGTTTATCTATATAATATAAGGATTTTTGTAGAATTTTGTGCGGAAGAGAAGAGATGTGGATCTGCTTATATAAGCAGCTTCATGTCTTTGATGGAATAACTACCATATATGAAGTTTAAAAGATTAAAATTTATATATATAAGTGAATCAAAAATTTATTTAACAGAATAGAAAATGAGTTGAAAAAAATCAAGAGATTTAATTAAATAATAAAGTTTGTTAAAATTTTAATTTTTAAATTTAGTTTTTTAGGATAAGTTTCTTTTAAATAGAAAAACGTTTATGAGCGACCATCTTTTGGTAATGCATCTCTTTTGCAATGTTAAGTTGTTTTTAAATGACCAATTTATTTATTACTTTAAAGAACATTTTAAAAAAAATATTTATATAATTTTTTTAAATTAAAAAAAGATTCAAGAAAACCTTGTCAAATTAAGTTAAAGCATTGAAAAACCTGCCCAACTGATCACCAAAGTGCGAATCGCTGACAACACTCCACATTTGGCCATATCAATGAAAATCATGGTATCAGATAGAAAAAAGAGTAAAATGATCTCTATGCTCCCTCGCTTTGGAGTAAAAGACACGATGATGGGTGAGCTCCCCTGGTTTTGATTTAAAGACCCCAAATGTAACCCAGAGTATGACTACACTTCTAAAAACACACCTCCAACAAAATTAAGCCCAAATCCGTACAGCAGGAAAAAACTTTTTTTATATTCTCATATTTTTGGCCTCCCTCCCCTTTGGCCTATAGTCCCCAAATGCAATCCTAAGAGTATGGGACCACTAAAAACTCAGTCGCAACAAAATTGGGCTAAATCCGTTTACTACGAAAAAAATTTCTCATGCTTTCTCATGCTCATATTTTTTTTGGTAATTTTTACAAAAAAAAAATGGTATGGAAGCCTCCCTCCTCTTTGACCTATAGTCCCCAAATGCAATCCTCAGAGTATGGGACCACTAAAAACTTAGTTGCAACAAAATTGGACTAAATCCGTTTACCACGAAAAAACTTTCTCATGCTCATGTTTTTTGGTAATTTTTACAAAAAAAAAAATGGTATGGGAGCCTCCCTCCTCTTTGACCTATAGTCCCCAAATGCAATCCTCAGAGTATGGGACCACTAAAAACTTTGCCGCAACAAAATTGAGCTTAATCCGTTAACCACGAAAAAACTTTCTCATGCTTTCTCATGCTTCCTCATGCTTTCTCATGCTCATGTTTTTTGGTAATTTTTACAAAAAAAAAACGTATGGGAGCCCCCCCTCTCCTTTGACCTATAGTCTCTTAATGCAATCCTCAGAGTATGGGACCACTAAAAACTTTGCCGCAACAAAATTAAGCATGAATCCGTTTACCACAAAAAAACTTTCTCATGCTTTCTCATGCTCATATTTTTTGGTCATTTTTACAAAAAAAAAAATCGTATGGGAGCCCGCCCTCTCTTTTGACCTATAGTCTCTAAATGTAATCCTCAGAGTATGGGACCACTAAAACTCTGCCCTACTAAATGTTGATCAAATCCGTCTATTTGGTGTAAAACTTTCTTGTGTCTAATAATTTGCTGACAGACGGACAGACGGACGGACGAACACTTTTTATTTCTCAGTTTTTCTGACTTAGGGCATCATAAAACAAACAAAAAAATGGGTCCTGGCAATTTGACCATTTTGACCTAAATTAAGGCTTGTAAAACAACAAACTCCATATATAATATGATTTTTTTTTAATGAATAGTAAAAGCAAAAATCAAATAAATCGAGGCAGAGACCATTCCCTTACGAAAAAATTCCTCCACAACCAACAAAATATATTTTTTTATTCCAATTTATATAAAACATTCTGCTTTAAATATATTGAAAAATGATAAATTGCAAAATAATAAAAAAAAAATTAATTAACAGATTTAAATTTATATAATAAAATATTTGAGCAAATATGAAATTACATTATATTGCCAATTTGTACATTTACCCGCAATGGTGTGATAAAAAAATAATTATATATTTATTTTGTATAATTATATTTATTTATTATTTACAAAAAAAAATGCAAACCCTCAAAAATGTTTTATTTTTACAATATTAACCGGAATTTGCCTAGTGTCATCAAATGACGACATCTGTAACAATATATAGAAATCGAATAGCCGTTAAAATATAATATTGTTCGATCTTGTGAAAACGAAGATTTCTTATAATAGAGTTAATTTAGAAAACATTTTAGAGAAATTATATTTTGATGTGTAATATAAATTTTCTTACTGTCCTCATATGATGCCATCTTAATTAAGTTAGGTAATAATTTATTTCTTAATTGTATGTATATGAAACAAATAGCCTTACAGAACATAAATTGGATTTTTTTTTTATTTCGATAGTATACCAAAATTTTTCTAGCGTCATCATATGTGAACGTCAGTTTATTAAAAAATCAACTAACCTGAAGGGCTCTGTTAAAATTTATCCAATCTTCTTAAAACGAAGTGTCAGGCTATATTTTCTATAATACATTCTAAATATGTTGAAATAATTATATCGAAATTATTATTATCTAAATTTTCGTAATGTCCTCACATGATGCCACATTATATTATAAAGGGGCAACGGTATTATATGAATTCCGCTAGCTTATTCCTAATTGTTAAAATGAAAATAATTTATAGGGTATAAATAGCCTTATTGAGCATAAATTAAATTGGTTTTTTTTTATTTAAGCTATATTTACTGGAATTCTACTAACGGCATCATATAAAGACATCTGTATAATAACATATAGAAATTACCGACTCTGTAGTAAAAATCCGATATTAAACTTATATATTTTTTGTTTAAATCAATACATTGTGAAATAATTATATTGAAATTATTATTATCTAAATTTTCGTAATGTCCTCATATGATGCCAGTTCATATAAACAAGTAATGGGATCATTATTTTCGCTAGTTTTTATTTATTTGTTTAAGTTTAAATTTTTTATAAGATACAAGATTAGCCTAATAGAACATAAATGAAATAATTTTTTTGTTAAATTAAGAGGATACGGGTTAACTATATAATCAAATATAATCTTCTGTACCGATGCACATTTTTTGAAACTTTCAAAGGTACAGAACAAACAATTGCGTTTATTTTTATTAATAATTATATTTTAAATATTTTTTGCTAAATGTGTAATGCGATTTTAATTAAATAAAAAAAATTATATTTAATTTCAAATATGAATCGGTGCAGCAGACATTTTATGGTTCGACTGTCTATATTATTATAAGTAATATTTGTTAAAAAATTATATAATTTATATTGAGTGATTCCTCTGACGTTATGATATATTATCAATATTTGAAATATTTTTTTTATGTATTTGCTTATTTTATTATATAATTAATTACTTATATAAATAAAATTTTTAGTTTAAAAATTAAATGAACAAAAAATTGGTTTTTAATTGGGTTTCCTGTTCAATTTTTTTTAATATGTTAATTATCATTACAAATAGGATAATAATAATAGCATAATGATAAAAATCTGTTTGTTTTTTAATTTAAATGGAATACGTATTTATTTTCGAAATTAAACGTATTTATTTAGTTAATTTTATGTGTGTATATTATGATTCAATAATTCTTTATCGTCCATGCCATCATGGAGTCCAGGCCATTTTTGTATATCCTCAAAAATCATAAAATGATAAAGCTAAGCAGTGTAAAAATTTCAAAAATAATATGTTGATTTATAAATGAGTTAAAAATGATTTTCATTTTGGCCGCCATCTTGAATAATTCTGACATCTTAGATTTTTTAAGAAAACATTGCAATTATGCGTATTTTTTATTTTTCCAAAAAATCGTTAAAAATCATAAAATTTGAAGGCTATCCAGTGTCCGAATTTGCATAAAAAATATGTTGATTTTTAAATAAGTTAGAAATAATTATTATTTTGGACACCATCTTAAATAACTCCGCCATCTTAGATTTTATCTGAGATACATTCTCCAAAAGTCTAATTTTGTAGTTATAATCAACAATGAAATATCTTTTAACAGCTCATAAAATAAACCAATCATTCTGAGGACTGAGATATCCAGCTACAATTATGAAAACAAAAAATCAAATTTTAAATTATTTGACAAACTAACGACAAAATCATTTCATCCGGCAAACAAAAAATTGCAGCATGATAAATTTCAAATATATACATTCTTTGGTCATATTCTAGATAATATATGTCCATATTATTTACATAAACATTGTATACTACACAAGTATAAAGCACTTTTGTCAAAATTTGTTTTTAAATCGACGAAAAAAAAAATGGAATCCACCAAATAATTTATAGGCGGACGATCACCTCGGCTATATGTACACCTAATATAAAAAAATCTGTTACCATTATCACACAGAAGTGGGCTACTACTATTTTCTGAAAAGACAATTCTTCATATTTATTACAATTCAATACAATCCCTTCAAAATTTCAAGATCGTATCTCATCTAGAACTTTCTATTTCTTTGTGTAATTTATAGTGCGAACGGACGGACAGACAATTTTTTTGCATTTTTCGTTTTAGAATTCAAAAAGACATAAAAAAAATATATTTTAAATTAGTTCTATTTTTCAAAATTTCATGACGATTACAAGACTTTTATTTATTCTATACTAACCGTATATCAAAAAAAGTAAAAATAAAATTCAAGCAAGCTTTAGAGAGATATGGACGGACAATGTGTGTGGCATGGCAACATCAATAAAGTTGTGCATAAATTTTCGGTGTCGCATATAATAGATGTGAAGAGCTCTATGTTTAGCAACTGATACATTTATCCAACTGAACAGGGCTGGCCAGATGATTTTTATAGTACCGTATTTATTTCTCAACAAAATTTCATCCTATTTGGTTCTAGAGTCGTGAAAACCGAAAATTCTATAGTATAATCGCTTCCTTTGTAGAGGGTTAGGTGAAGGACCTCTAATTTTTAGAATAATCTAGAAAAAGTGAAAAATTAGTCAGTCCGACACTTAGACGATCTCACACTCAGTCAGTCCTACATTTAGTCAGTCCCAGATTTATTCAGTTTCACACTCAGTTAGTCCCACAATCTGTCAATCCCACATGTTATTACTAAAAATCGAAGGGGTTTTTATATAATATTGTACTAGTTAACTTTCCTCCTCTTGGATCCTCCTTTTGTAGGATGGTATAGAGGAATCTTCCCCGAACAACGTTTGTTCGGCAAGTTTGCGGCGCTTCACCCTCTTTCAAAAGGGGGAGGGGTTTAAAGATTGTATTTTGTATAGAAAGTTAATTTTCTTTTTTTCTTTATTAATTTAAAAAAGCAAATTTAGACATTATAATGGTCTGAGCGGAGAAATAAAACTAAAAATACGTTTTTTTTTGTAGATTTCTCTTTTTTATCAGGGGGTTGCCGCTCCTTTGACCATCTGTTTTGTTTGAACGCTCCCCGGCCCCCTGCATTCCGAAACCCTTAGAACTAAAGTTGTAGCCCTTGCCAAGACCTTTCATTTACCATCACACAAACCATACAAATATTCATATTTCGATATTTCCGACGTTAAGCCCCTCCCATTTTAATAGGGTATTCCCCCCCCCCTAAAGTTTACAATACAAAAATGTTTAATTTAGCCATTATTTCATTCAGTATGTTCGTGGCATTATAAAAATTTGTATTTTAAAACTTTTGCATCCAATCTTTAAACCCCTCCCCCTTCGAAAGGGATCCGAGCGTCGCAAACTCCAAGAACAAGCGTTTTTTAGGAGAGACCCTCCTACCTCCCAACAAAGTTTGGAGAGGATCCAACAGTGAGGGGGGGAATCCAAACACTTCAGCCCAACTCTACACTTATATATATTTAGTCAACCCTGACTGATCCTTTACCATATATTAGATTTACATTGTTATAATATTATGTTTATATAGAAAACGGTTGATAAAAATTTCGAAAAGCTGTTTCCCGGTATTACTACCTAGTACCTACTACCTACTATTTTCACATAAAATATTTCATGTGCTAAAAACCTCTTCAATGCATATGTATACAAAATCAATATGTAGTTCATGTGTTCTACATGCAATAAATAAAATTATTTATATTGGTGCATTGCATATTGCATATCTCCACCTACCTAGTAGGTAAAATTGCATCATAGGTACAAAATATCGAACATTCATTGTGGTTTTTCATTCTACTTCGTTTTTTTTGCAACAAAAAATGGTCAAACATTTGTTACATATTATTATATAATGTTTATATTAAGGTCTCCATATAGGACGATTTTAATTCGATAAAAATCGCATGAGATTTTTTCAATGTTTTTATTTTTTTTTTACTTTTTAATAAATAAAAAAATGTGTAAACAAATTTCAAAAAAAAAATTAAATTTTAAGAAAATTATTTGTTGGACAAAAATTGCATCAAATTTTATTATTTGTTTTTAATATAAAAATGTTTACATAGATAATTATTATAATAATTATTTTGATAACTAATTTTCAATAAATAATTTAAATTTATTATATGAGAAAAATCGTATGCGATAACTATTAATCGTGTCTGATTTTTCACAAAAACTAATTTAATAATATTAAAATTATCTTCTTATAAAAAAGATAATTTTTATATTTAGTAAAATAACTTCAACTAAAAATACAAAAAAGTATTTAAAAATATTTAATTCTGTCATCGTTTCAGAGACAATTGTTTTATAATGATTTTTGATATGATGTAGGATTTGGTTTCGTATCTATATCAGAAAGTAGACAATTGTTTCAGACCTATACAATATACATCTCAATCTTTGTAGTGTTTCGTACATGAGGAACTCCACTGACAGTTAAGTAAAAAAAAAAAATCATGAGCGTCTGAAGTCTTATATTTCACTTACAAAATTTTTCTTTTTTGTCCGAATTATTTACTATTTACGATCAAATTTGTTTAAACAAATTAAAATTATTAAAAAAAGACACACGATTTTTATCGTACACAATTATCCCATATAGAGAGTCCTTTACAAAGGACATAATAATAATTTTTCCACATACATTTTTCTCTACAAAAAACAAATACACACATTTTCGCAGTTAGAGAAATTTTCCGAATTTTATTTTATTGTCAAATATACTTGTCGAGCAGATAAATTGTCCATAGTCACCCGACCCGTCCCTGCGCGCATACAAAAATATGGTCCATTTATATTTTGACATCGTCGCGTCCTTATAACTCTATATGTTTAATTTTTATTTAACATTTGCATGAATGAGCTTTACGGAATTTCTGGTTTTTTTTCATAATAATCTGATGAGTTTTTAATTCTCGCATTTATATGTGCATTATGGAAAAAAATTCGAAATACATTTTATTTAAATAATTTTTTTTGAAATATATAAAAATGTTTATAGTTTTTTTTTGTATTTTAATAAAAAAAAATCTGTTACCATTATCACACGATATGTGGAAAAAACTATTATCTATATTGACTTTTATTCAAATATTAGGAAAATCCAAAAAAATATCTCTTTCAAATTTCAAAAACGTATATCATATCTACAATTTGTTTGTCAATAAATTTTCTCCCCTTTTATGAAGCTTTTTTGTATGGAAGATACCCGCCTTTCTAAAGAACAAAACTTCTCATATTCAATTTTAAACAATATGAAGACCAAGAAGCCATCCCTACAAAATTTGAAGATCGTATCTCATTTAGAACTTTCTATTTCTTTGTGAACTTAATTTTTTTCCTATTTATCCCGTTTTTTTTGTATGGAAGCTACAAGTTCCTTTTAATCAAAATTCCTGAAATTCAGTAGCAGACAATAAGAACGCCAACAAGCCATCCCCACAAAATTTGAAGATCGTATCTCATCTAGAACTTACTATTTCTTTGTGAACTTATTTTTTTTCCTATTTATCCTGTTTTTTTTTGTATGGAAGCTACAAGATCCTTTGAATCAAAATTCTTGAAATTCAATAGCAGACAATGAGAACACCAACAAACCATCCCCACAAAATTTGAAGATCGTATCTCATCTAGAACTTTCTATTTCTTTGTGAACTTATTTTTTTCCTTATTTATCCCGTTTTTTTGTATGCGAGCTACCAGCTCTTTTTAGTCGAAATTCTTTAAATTAAATAGCAGACAATGAAAACACCAAAAAACTATCCCCACAAAATATGAAGATCGTATCTCATCTAGAAATTTCTATTTCTTTGAGTACTTTATAGTGTGGATAGATGGACGGACAGGCAAATTTTTATATTGGCATATTTTGGTCTAGAATTCAAAAAGAAGTAAAAAAAAGATATTTTTATTTGTTTCTATTTTTCAAAATTTTATCGCGATTACAAGACTTTTATTTATTCTATACTAACTTATAGTTTTATATAATATAATATAAATAAAAAATATATTTTATTCCAAGTAGAGTATATTTATATTTAAGCTTTATTTTAGAGCTTTTTAAAAAAAAAACCTTTTTTTTAATATTTGCACAGAAAAAAGTTAAACAATTTTTAAAATTTGTGACACATTATTAATCCCTGATGGGTATAATATGTACGTGAATATATTTATATTAAATGCATGAGTTTTTTTTTGTTGAAAAAAATATTTTATTAATGGAAAATAAAAATTAAAGTTTTTTTTTGTTGAACGGTTCATAGATAACTCAACAACAGGTTGAATGGTTTATTTTATATTCGCATTTGATTGAAATTCTATATAGAAATATTTACATATAATTGACACATTTGAAAAAGATAAATAATTTTGAATATATTACATTTTCGATATTTATAAATGTTTGAAAACAGGCAATCGGTCTAATTGTTAAAAGTAAAGTTATTCTCAAATAAATATAACCGGTCTGCTAGGGGTCTGCTATAGGGCAAAGCGTTTCTTTTTCACACACAAGGTCTAAAATTTGAACATACAAATAAAAGAATTATTGCCATATATTATTCTCAGAGCTTAAAACTCGTTTCGAGACCTAAATGCCATTATCATAGTGCGATTGACTGCGTGTTGGACTGACTGAGTGTGGGTCTGATTGAATCTATAGGACTGAGTGAATGTGACACTCTCTGAGCGTGGGACTAACTGAGTGTGGTACTGACTGAGTATGGTATTGACTGAGAGTTTGACTAACTGAGTGTGAGACTGACTGCGTGTGGATCTGATTGAGTGTGGGACTGACTCATCGTTCCATTAACTTAGTTTCTATTGTCATGACGCATTTAGAATTGAAACAAAAATTTTGCTTTGCCCTAAGAGAATAACTTTGGTCAGACCAAATGCCCGTTTTCAAATGTTTAAACATTTTGAATATTTTTGTTAGCTAATGAATAGAAAAAAATTACATTTAAACCAAACTGTAATAAATAAATTATTATGTTTGAAACCAAAGAGTAGAAATTGATTTGCCATATTTATTAATAATAATAATCAAAGTATAAATTTTCATTTGAAACCCAAAACCTCAATTATCATAATAATTTTATAGAAAATTTATAGGTAAATTAAAATAAATTATTTTAATTTATATTACCTGTATACCTAATATAATTCTGTAAAGCACCACAAAAATAACCCACATTTTATATTATTTTATTATGATGGCATACGCGCGTAAATATAAATAAATTAAATAAATTGTGTAACAAAAATGAATAACAATTTTTTTCCAGCAATATTTTATGCGCTCTGCATATGAAATGGCAATTGAATTGTTTTGCAGAAAACCTTTGAAAATATTTTTGTGGAAAATGTGGATGATATTTTTTGAAACCACCCTTTCGGCAATGAAATATTTGTAACATTATTATAATTTATTTTATGTTAATGAAATTTTGGGGCAGTAATGGAAACAGACAAATTTTGGTAATAATATGTAACTGAAAAGATGCGTTACTTTTGATGAGCAAACGCATAGTAAAACAACAAAAGTTACAATCAAGTACACTTCGACAACAAGTTACAAAAAATTTACAAAATTAGTTACTGTAATAGACAGTTTCTTGTTGTATTTACGTTACAACAAAAAAGTTATAATCAAGTTACGTTTTCTGAAGTAAAATATGTTACAGTGTACGGTTACAGTAACGTTGTTTTGTAACTTGTTGCACTAAATCAAGAAAATACCTTTTCTGCTACAAATAAATTACAATTTAGAAACAATAATTAGTTTCTGGAAATTTTTTTTTGTAACTTGTTGAACTTGATCTACAATATAACTTTTTTGAATTAACATAAGTTACAATTAACGGTGGTCGGAACTTTCTTTTTTACCTTATTGCACTTAAGTAACATTTTACCTTTTTTGCAACAAATAAGTTACAACCCAGCAACAATAGATGGCTTCTGCAATTTGGTTTTTATTACTTTTTTTTGTAACTCGTTGCACTTAATATACCTTTTTTATCAAACTTAGTTTCAACAAACGGATTTCGGAACTTTTTTTTGTAACTTGTTGCACTTAAGCAACAATATAGCTTTTCTGCTACAAATGTGTTACAATCCAGTAATAATAAATGATTTCTACAATTTTTTTGTAACGTGTTGCACTTAATCTACAATATACCTTTTCTGAATTAAAATAAGTTACAATAAACTGTTTTTGGAACTTTGTTTTGTAACTTGTTGCACTTTAGCAACAATATACCTTTTCTGCAACAAATAAGTTACAATAAAACGTTTCCGTAACTATTTTTGTAACTTGTTTCATTTAAGAAGCCAACAAAGTTTAATTAACGGTTTCTGCAATTTTGGTTTATTACTTGTTGCATTTAAGCTATTTTTGAATCTAAAAAGCTACATTCAAGTTACAATATAACTTTTCTGTAATAATATAAGTTACAATATACGGTTAACGCAATTTTTGTTTTGCAGCGTGTTGCACTTAATCTAGAATATATTATTTCTGAATTAAAATAAGTAACAATAAACAGTTTTCGGAACTTTGTTTTGTACCTTGTTGCACTTTAGCAACAATATACCTTTTATACTACAAATAAGTAACAATAAATGATTTTTGCAACTTGTGTTTTGTAACTTGTTGCACTTAAGCTACCTTTACTGCAACAAATAAGTTACAATAAAACGTTTCCGTAACTCTTTTTAGTTTTTGTAACTGATTTCATTTAAGAAACAAATAAATTTCAATCAACAAAAAATTTTCACAACTGGGTTATCACCTTTCATTCGCAGGTGTTTATTAAAAAGCGTTTGCAGTGGCCCGGAAGTCACTTAAAGCCGTTGT
>JANSTW010105333.1:0-17781 GCA_027564275.1 Diadocidia ferruginosa | reverse complement strand
GAACCTCGGGGAACTTTAGTTTAAAAAAGTGACATTGCTGTAAATTCTTTATCAAAATGAGTTCAAGGGCGTGGGATTCGGGACCAATTTAATCTTCGGATTTTTTTTCTATATGTCATATTAATTTATGGCTACTACAAAGAGCATTAGCATGTATAACATTTGGATTCAATTTATTATGACCTCGTTTGTTAATGCTATTATTGAAAAAGCATTAATAACCGAAAAACACATAATCTTCTAAATTCATAAGCCTCTAAAGTTAAAACGACTAATTAAAAACTCATGAAATTTTGTGAAAAGTGGCTTCAACTATTCTTTATTATGAAAATGTAGTCAAATATATAAAAGTTGAAAATAGACTTTTGGCCAAAAATGAGTACCTCTCAGCCCACTGTGCACTGGGCGAAAATGGGTTAAGCGAAGAGCCCGTGTTGAAAAGATGTTTTGATGTTCTTTCATCGCATCGCTATAACAAAATCCAATATTAATATATTGTACATATTATTGCGATTATGATGACGAAGACGATTATATTTTCTATATATACATAGCCTAGCCTATGTATTATGTAAATTATGTAAAATGTGTATGTATGGATTTAAATATTTTATATATACCAGGATAAAAGCTTATATTATGATCCTCAATGTATATAATACAACAACAATTTCGTCTTCAAACAAATGAAATAGTTTTTCGATTAAGGTTATAATATAAAGCTTGCGCGAGTAACATTTACTTGCTATATATGCTTTTAAGCTTTAATATTATTTAAACAAAAGAAATTTTATCCTTTCGCTGCGTATAACATTTCATACATATAAAAGATTCAATTTTCTTTTTCCATATAAAAACCATAAAAGGAGATGGAATCACATAAAAAAATAGAATATAATTGTTATACGTACGATTGTATTGAGAAAAATTTCTATTTTTGAAAATTTTGCCATAAAATGAAAATCATTGGTACACAGCTTTTCTATAGACATTGTACAATCCGATTGGAAGTAGAAACGCCCTCAAGCAATTTTTGTATTTTTTTTTTCGATTCAAAACTCATGAAACTTTTCTCTATATATTCATCTCTTTTTCAGTTTCATATAAAATAAATTTATATTTTTCTAGACTTAAGTGTAGCACCTACCTATATACACTATATAGTCAGCAGAAAAATAAAATAAAAAAAATTCTTTACATAGAAATGCGATTTCAACTTATATATACAAGCCTCACATTTATACATAAAAGCGCTTTGCATTTTCAAGTAGCAACACAATTCGCTTTATATATATTTATTTAGTTATATTATACAATTTATATAAAATAAAAAAATATATAAATGTTGAGGAAAATTTCGTTTATATATGAAAAGCTTTCGTACGAATATTTTGTCAAAAGACATGCGCTGCTCCACCACTCAGAAGCTACAATATTATATAATAAATTTATGTATAACAAATACGCACAGAATAACCAAGTTTTATTATATTGGATAAAAGGATATTTTCTTTTGGGTTTTTCATTTTTCCATTTATATTATTATTCTATTTATATAAATGTCTTATGTATAAAAAAGCATTTACTTGATATTTATGTTGTATATTATATGACCCAAAATGGAAAGGAAAACGAAAAAAAAATTGTTTTATTTTACGAAGAAAGATATTGATTTCTCATAATATAATTTTCTTATATATATTTAGGTAATATCAGACCTGGTCAAAAAAGGTCTCCCCTATAAATAGCCAGATTTTTAGACTAGAATTGCCCACGCGAGAGAATTTGTGTCCTATATACTTATTTATAAATTTTATTGACTTTTATTTTAACTTATTTTTAAGTGATTTTCACATGATTTCCATAAGGTTTCGGATATTTTTAATATTTTTTTTTTGACAACCCTGACATAATATCATTTTAACATAACTGTCAAAAGACCGTCTTTACTATATTTAATAACTTATCAATCATTAACTGAAAATATCAAATTTGTTGTTATTAATTCTTAAAAACCGGTAAAGTTATTAAAATTTAAATTTTCCGTATTCCGATCAATAAATAGGTTTATCACTATTGGAAACAATCTGTGAACTGTCCCGACTTCTTTAGATTTGGATGATGTATTCATTAGATCCGTAATTTTTGGCCAATAGAAATTAGGATGAGCAACTTCAGAATTATGGACATGTATTCGATGAAATCTAGAATCAGAACTCATTACATTGAAAAATAACCAGATGAAGCTAATACGTTTCTATAATTTTAAATTGAAAAGCTATGTCTAAAATTTGTATTATTTTTTTCTCATAAGTGTCAGTAGGACAACAAGTCCGTTGACAAATAAATAAATAAATAAATAATATAAAAAAATATACAATTCCAAAAATATCTTCAAGTAAAGAATTCGTGGACTTTTTGGTTAACCCTTGCAATTAATATTTTTACACTTCTTCCTTCTGTTCTATATACACCGCTTTTTGTTTACATTTTTTTTATCAAGTTCATACATTTTAATCTGTCTAAGTTTTGTCAAAATTTCGAACCAATATTTCTTGATAGTCCGAAGTTAGGGTCAATATTCTGGATTCATGTACGTTTAATTTAATTTTTTCTAGTACAGTTTGTATGTAAATTCTCTATTTATTTCTACAGGAACAAATAGCTTGCCAAAACCTGTTTTTTTTAATTTTCAACACTTTTTTTTTAAAACTAAACTTAAAAATGTCCTCTTCTAAAAAATATAAAATTCTTAGCCAGGAAGTTGTTTAAAATCTGCCAGGCAATAGATTTTGGTATCCAATATAAGACATTTTTATACATTTTTAAAATATGTTTAAAATTTTCGAACTTTTATTGAAGCTAGTTTTTTTTTTGTTCTTATTGATGCGATTTGAAAGTTTATAAACCTGATATGAATTCACCCCATTTTTATTTTAAATTTTTGGTACCGATCCGGATGTTGTTCCTGGCTTGTTAGCAACACTTCATTTCAAAATGTTCGGATTGGTCCTGATTTGTCGAATTATTTTCGAAATCAATTTTTAACCTATTGGTTAAATTTTTTGTCAAACCCAGAATTGGGATTAGTTGATAATGACTTGTTTTATTTTTCTGCATTATCATAAACTGTGGATTTTGTCATCATTTACATTTTGAAAATATTTGCAAATAATTTATTTTGTAAAATTTTTTCTTTACTCGCCATGATGAATATATGGAAATTAACATGAATGTATCTTATGATTAAAAATCAAAACGAATATCGTTTGGGCAGCAAACAAAAGAAGTAGCGATTAAAACCACGATTCCAGATTTCATCGAATACAGTCTATATATACGACATCTAGAAATTCTAAGAATTCAATAATTTTGTATTTAAAAACTCGTAAGGATTCTTTTCTTTTCTATGAAATCTTATGAACAATTGATTAAAGTTCAATATTTGTATCAATTCCTATAAAATTGATTTTTATTGATATTTAAAATGAAAAATTCTCTAAAAAACTTAATGATTCCATGATTTTTTTTTAAATATCTTAAATAAACTTATTAAAAACAAAGAAATGTTACATCTTTCATGACAATTAAATTCTTTCAAAATATACATAGGAAATTTTTTATTGAAAATTCATTTTTCATCAAATTCTTTTTAATAATATTCAAAATTTTTTGTTGTTTTCAAAATCAAATATAAATGTCAAAGGAAATCAATTTTTTTTCATCACTCGCCACTGCAACTGCCAAGACAATATAAAAAATTTAGTAGGTTTCCACATTGCCACACGTATATTTTATTTTATTAACACGTTTTTAACCCTTTCGAAAGGGAAACAATTCTGCTGATCTAAAATTTTTTTTTGTAACATTTATATATTAGAAAGTTTTATTTAAAACAACTTTCTAATATATAAATATTAAAAAAAAAAAATATTTGGATCAGCAGAATTAATCGATTCGATATAGTAAAAAAGGTAAAACATGAGATATAATCGCCTGTTTTTAATTTTATTTGACAATTATAATGTGTCAATAATATTGTTTTCAGGGGTAAAAAATTTTCTCAAATAGGTACAATGTAAATGTACATATATATGTATGTATAATACAAAAATATATTTTTCTAATAAAAATCTGTATTGTCCTTTCAATCGTATAAGTAACAGCAAGTAATTAAGTACATCTTAAAAGTGCATCAAGCTAAAAGTGCCGTGCAGCGAAATATTTTGGTAAAAAATAAATTTTATAATTAGGGGCGCCTCGTTGACCTTTGAATTTGCATCACTAATATATGTTGATGATTATTTAATAAAAATCTGTATTTTTTTTTTATCGGTATAAATAACAGAAAGATCATCATGATGCATGTATCAAATCAAAATTGCCGCGCAGCGATTTTTTTTATATAATAAATAGTAAAACACTAAATTTTTATCCTTTGGCTCTTAAATTTGTGTATATATATTTCAAATAACTAATGTATTAAAATTTAAAATAATTTGGGGGCCCCTTGAGTCGGGGGCTCTAGGCATTCTAAGAGGAAATACGCCACTGATTGTACGCCACGTTCGAAAGGGTTAAAACATTAATTAGAAAATAATGTTAAAATAATGGAGAAAAAATCTTATGATTTTGTTACCAAAAAATATATTAAATTAATAAAATCTTAAAAAAAAGTTCAAGAATTCTTAATTTTAATCATGATTCAAAAACATGTTTTCTATTTCACTTTAAAAGAACAACAAGTTTTTAACTATATATTCGGTAATTACAAATTACATAGTTATACATTAGAACTATGTTGTTCTGAATTAGAAAATTTAATTAATTAAATTAATAAAGAAAAACAATTATTACATTGCTCCACATCAGTCGTGCCATATTTTTATTTATTGACAAATAAATTAATATAATTTTAACAAAATAAATATTAAAACAAAAATTGTTTCCTATAATAGTTTTCTGGTCATACTTATCGTTTCAACGACAACAGTATTAGCCGGAACTGTTCCAAATCGTGCTACTGGCATCATAAATACTGGAAGTCTTGCCGATACAGGGGATAAAAAAACGAATAAAGTCATGAGCGCTGCATTTGCTAATGCTGGACAGGTCAAGGGCTTGGAAGTATGGCGTATTGAGGTAAGTCGCCTATGTTTAAGAACATTTTATACAATTTTATATTTATAAATTGTATGTGTCATTTTTCAATATACTAAACAAAAATGTGTTCAGTCATATTTCGACGGAAAAGCACTTAGCTAAAAATAAAACAACAAGTATAATAACATGCGGATAATACTTTTTTTGTTATCTTTAGAGACAATCATAATATACAAAAGAAATGCCTATAAAAATTATCTGAATTTTTAAATATTTGAAAGATATAGCTAAATGCCAAACACAATATTAAAAGATACTCGAAATTATCAATTTTGATAATATTGTAAATTGTTAATATTATAGTACCTAGTTATCAGTGCCGAAGCGTGAGATTTAAAGCATGGGAAACAATACTCAAAATTGTTGTATACACTATACAGTATACATACGGTAGACTCAAGACTTTTTCACAAAACTTAATAAATTAAATATATTATGTTCTAATAGCTAGAGATTGCAAAATATAATCGAAAAAATTCTACACATTTAAATATTTCTATATGGAACACACGCCATTGTTGCTTCCAAAAACTATCGCTTCATTGTTTCAACGTACACTTATTATATTACAACGTAAAGACAAAACAGTGTATGAGGAGAACTTATATAATTTTAATACAAGTTAACATTTCCTATGAAGAATTGATAGAATGCATTGGTAAAGAGTCATATATGATTGGAAGCAAATAGACCGATAAGTTTCATTTAGATGTATATGTGTTTTTTTTAAGCTATGGGAAGCAATGCTTCCCTTGCTTCTATGGAATATTCGGCACTGCTAGTTATATAATATAATAAATTGCATAATAATTTCGCAATGATTTATTTTAACTTTCTTCACTACCTAGAAGAAAGTTTAAATAATCATTGTGAAATATTTTAGAATTTAATCAAGTCAAGACTAAAAACAAAATATAAGAAAAGACACTTAGTATATACCTATAAAAAATATTCCTTTTGACTTTTTTTTTTAATTATTCCATACAAGTACCACATTCATTTAAGCGAATATTTTTATGGCGAAATCTGTCAAAATATTTAAGCGAAAATTACTAAAATGTAAACAAAGTTAAAAAACCGATTTTTTTTTTAATTCTCGCCTGACAATCAGACATATTTTTTTTGTATTTTTTGCTTGCGGGTATAGGACGAAAATTGATCTATGATATTGTCATAATCATAAATGTGGTTATTGGTTATATATTATACTAAATTTCGCCCTGTGCAAATATTTAAATTTTTAAAATCTTTAAGAGTGCATTTGTTAACAATTTAAGGGCTAAGGCTAAAAGAAATGCTTTTTAATTTTTGTTTGTATTTTTTAATATTAAAAAAACAAAATTTGAACTGTAGTAAAAATAAACGTGCATTTATTTTTTTTAATTTATTATTTAAAAAATATTCATTCATACAAACATCGTGGAATAAATATTTTTCCCAAATTTGATTTTAACTTTTAATTATAGAAGACTTTTTACTTTACTAATTAGTAAATATTTTGTTTTGAATAATTTTTAATTAGAATTGAAATAATATTTACTGAAAGAACTACGTTTTTACTTTCTCGAAAACAATAAGTATAACATATAATTAAATCTATTTTTGTGTAGTTAAATGTAATAAAAGTCAATAATAGAAAAATTATATAAACAAATTTGGCATTTAAAATTTTTATATCCAACACATTAATTAATATTATATAAGATTTTGGGATTATATAAAATAGGGTAAAGTATACTAATATACGCGACACCTTAACAAAATGTATACAATGTTATTCTGTAAATTTACAATTCCTATATAATATTTTAGTCTAATAAATTCTACTGAAACAAAATGAATAAAATATAATTATAATAATTTTTAGAAATTAGTCAGTGGTTATAAAAAACGGGAGCCTTACAATATGAATATGTATGAAAAATTAGATTAATATCTTATATAATTAAGACCGCACAAAATTTTTGATACGCTCCAAACAGAAGAGATTTAAAATTTAGACGACAAATTTAAAAATATTGAATTGCCCTTAAAAATATCATTTATTTCCCACTAATACAGCATAACAAACGACCGCAAAAGTAATTCGTTATATTTAAAAATAATATATATGCATACTAAATATACGAATTGATCACTTTACCCTATCTTTTTTTGCTCAAGTTTATCAAAGAGACGTACAATTTAATCTTTCAGTATTACCCAGAGTTAATAAAAGCCTCAACATAAATTAAAAATATAGAAAATTTTGTTATTTTTCTTTTCTGAAAATATAAAGTAAACAACACAAAAATACATTTTATTTTATGAATCATTTTGAAAAATTATGTATACAGAATCTGTGGCTATATAGATAATGATATAAAATAATAAAAATTTCGTGCCATTATATAGCTACATAATTTTGCTTATTAAAATCAATAATTAAAAATAAATTACTCTGCCAATTTATTCGGAAAATAAACTATATATTATAATATATTGATCTCATATTATAGCAAATGCGTTTAAATTTTAGAATCAAATCTATATTTAAATTTAAAATGTTCTGTATTTTTCTGAGTATGACAAATCGAATTTTTAAATAAGTTTTAGATGTAATACTTATACATCTAATACATCTTATACTAAAAAAATTACATATTCTCTCAAAATCCTGATTACTTTCAGCCATCCTTTTACCGATAAAATCTTACAATCTTACAAAAAAACCATCACAACGCTTAATAGGCGTTCTCTCCCTATATAGTCATCCTCTCCTTTCATATAATATATCTTTTCTACACCCCAAACAAACTTTAAAACTTTAATCTTTCAAAAGTCAACCCTAACTCTGAAAATAATTCTCTCTAAAAGACAATCCAATCTCCAAATATCAGTCACCCAAATGTAATATTTTTCTTTCAAATATCACCCCTCATTTTCCTTAAGTTATTTACTCCTTCAAAAGTTACCACTCATTTTTTTCCATCAAAATCATATTTCCCACATTTTTTCCGTCGTAAATATAATTTCTTCCATAAAAAATAGTCCCTTTTACTCTTTTTTCGTCCTAAATATAATTTCTTCCATCAAAAACCTTCCCAAAATAGTAATCACTATTCCAAAAGCCACCTTTTATTAACCATCAAAAGTGATCTAGTCTTCCAATAGTCACAGTGTCAAACACTTAATACAATTGTTAGCAGCTCCCCTAAATGCCCAGAAAATCTTTTTATAAGGACGAAATATTTTTCGAGAAGAAAAATAAGAATATTATTTCTTTTGTTTTAAAAATACAAGTTGGTTCAATATTTCAAAAATAGGTAGAGTTTATAAATTAGGTTTTCTAATGTCTATATTATGAAATTTATCAATAAAATATATTATATATACGGTCAGGGTGTCCCAAAATTTACGCAAGATTAGAATTAAATTGAAAACAGAGTTTTTTTTAAATAACTTTTTATTTCTTTATTGGAACATAATGAATAATATATATAGTCTAGGGTTACGTATGAAATAATACATCGGACATATGACCTACACGACTTTGCTGACAAATTCACACTTTTTTTTTTAAATTTCCATCACCATTCCACATAGAGTCGGGTATTTAATAGCTAGCCTTTTTGGTAGCATTAGTGTGTGTACTAGCGCGAGTGGCCAACAGTGTCGATAATTTTACTTTTTTTCGATCGTTGATTCGAAATATGTAAATAGTTATTTTAAAACAGGCTAATTGGTCTAATTAAAGCTATTCTCAAATAAATTTGGTCAACTTTAGAAAAAATCTAATCTAAATTGATAACTTGGATAATTTTTTAACCATCATATAATAAAATAAAGGGTTGTAATTTATTCAATTATTTCATATAATTAAAAGAATCTATAGAACATAAGAAAAAACTATGTTTTTTATAAAAACAAATGAAGCAATCTCAGCACTTTAAACTCGTTTCGGGACCTACGTCCCATAATCAGTATGGCTGAGAACTCCATAGACGAATTTAAAAAAAAACTGTAAAACAATATATCGGTCATATCTTTAACAAATTTTAAAATCAAAAAACAATTAATTACTATATAAAAATACAATTAAGTTTTTGTTGTTGGAACCATTTCATATTCAAATTGCTGTTGTAAATTTCGAGTTGTCCGCTCGCTATTACACACACTAATACGTCCACATAGGCTCGCTAGTCTTTAATAAATTAGAGAAGAAAAAGTATCACCATCATACCGGTCAGTATCAAACAAGAAACGCTTTCAAAGCGTAGTTAAAGTTTTTGACCAAAAAATGCATCGGTCGTTTGTTCGATGGTGAACGAATCCGGTTCAGATGAAGATATAGAAAGCATGATCAAGAATACCTTGTAATAAATGCGCTTCAATATTCAAAAACGAATTTTCGTATAACAGATTTTTTTTTATACTAAAACCCGGGATCCCGGGATGTCCCTGGTATCTGAAAAACAGTGTCTCGATTACCCCGATATTTAATTTCTCGAGTATTTTCACACATAAATGTGGCTGAATCTAATTACAGCGTTGAATCTCTTCCTTCAATGCACGTGTGGTTAGTTTGTTGGCATAGACCTGTGGGGTAACTATGTATGTCGAATCCGAAAGTATAGCACAGTGTATTTTTGATTGAATTATACACTGTGCTACTTTCGGAAACGTTTTACATAGTTGCATAGCTGGTTACTTCTTAAAACTCTATACAGGGGGAAAAATGATCACCGAAACGAGATTCACGAACAGGAAATGTCTCTTGAAGTAATGTAATTCTTTCACTGGATGTCTGGATGTATTGTAACCCTAAACTATTAGCTGTCAAACTGTCTTTTTTTTTGTTAGAAACACTTTATCTCACAAATGGCGGCGAATTCAAATCTTGCCTATATTTTGGGCTTCTCTATACAGTGTTTTGATACCATTAAGAAAAACTGTGATATAGTTTTAATTAAGCTGTACGTTCAGGTTGGACCTACACCAATTAAACTTATTTCGAAATTAAGTGAAATAAATGATTTTTTTTACATGACAAGATAAGAAAAGTATACAAATTATTTTATATTTCCATCAATGCAGTGCTGTAAACACAATTATAAAAAAAAACTCCAAAAAAAATCGATCTTATCCACCGCAACAATTGCCTTTTCGACACAATAAAAGACATGTGTGTGCTTTCATAATATTATGTTTTCATTTACTTGTTCCTTTAAATATATGCTGTCTTTAAAGATAAACATCTTTCAGCATTTAAATTCTTATCGCAAAAACAAAATTTATTTATTGTACTTGCATTTTTTGGCACCTTTCATTTTGAACAACAACAACATTGCAATATCGTATTTACCGCGCAAATAAACCACAATTTATAATGAACGAAAAAAAAACAACAACAAATTATTTAAATTGAGATTAATTTGCGGGTTTGTTTTATGTATATAAATGTATCTTAAAAGATTTGTTATCTTAACCTCAATATTATGTTATTATTGGAGAGTTATGTTACTTAAATTTTGTAAAAATTTACATATTAATATATAGGGCCTGAGCTTGCGGCAAAAACTCGTATCAACCTTAACATAATTTACGTATAGGCTGATAAATTACAGTTCTACAGACGGAATATGTAGAAGCCTTCCCCTGTCTGGATCTTCTCCAAACTTTGTAGAGAACATTTCTATAATGACGATTAGTCAATTCCCACCATTTTTACTCTCTCCGATGCAACGTATTTTCTAAATTTAAAATCATTTGTCCTATGAAAGGGGTCAAGCTTCTCAAACTTCTCATACAAATAGTGTTTAAGGCTGCATCCCTAAAGTTTGAAGGTTATTATTATATAGAGTCCACATCATTTTTTAATCTACCTGCGGAGTTTTTTATTTTTAGGAATTTAAATCCTACTCCTGAAAAAGTGCGCCCTACCCGTCCTCCTTGTGAAGTTTGTATAAGACCCGACAGCTTAATTTTTAAATATTCTAAATTGATTGATACGTGTTTTTTGCATTTTAAAATTGGCAAACTTATCCATTATGCAAATAAGTATTTTATATAATAATGAATGTGATATTTAAATCAATATAAATATCTATTCCAAGAATCTTAATTTCTGGTTTCACAAAAAAATATCGTTAAAAAAATTGTGTTTTTTTTGTATTTATAAAATATTGATATCAATACAAGATAATTTGCAAGCTGAATAGAATTGAGTGTATTTATAATACCACAGCAATAGTATATTATAATAATACACAACATTTAGTTTGCAATAAGATATCTTTAAATATATCGCATGACATGCATGCATTTAAACAAGTTTGTTCAATGTTTGCAACTAAATATAAAATGTATAATATGTACAACAAGTACTTATCTTATTTTCTATATAATAATATATATTCTTGTAATGCATATATATGAGCACACAATATAAATACCTATATATATTTATACAATATTAAATGCACAATTTATATATAGAAGGCACCAACAACAACAAGAAAATTGATAACTAAATATAGATAAACACTGGAAATTGGTAGGAAAATATTTACACTGCAGAAAAGTGGTTGTTTAGGAATTATTGGTATAGGTAGGTATATTTTGCTACTGAATATTATAAAAAAGATAATTTTAATGCATACACAAGCTTTTTGTTAAAATCACTTAATTCGCTTTTATCTTTGTAGATTTATATTTATTTAACGATTTATAAATTGAATATTTTATATTATCAAAAATATCCCAGTACTAGTATACAATTACTTAAGACCCAACTTAAAAATAAAATTCTATTTTATTTTCAATAATTTAAAAGTATTTTTAAAAATAAAAACAAATATGTTAAGTTTTCTGTAGTTATATTTAAAATTTTGAAATATCCCACCGGTGTCACCAAAATTTTTCATTAGTGTGGTATTGTAAAAAAAATATTAAACAAGTTTCTTAAATTATAACGCTGAAATTACTTAATAACTTGTCAAATTTACATAAAATCCCACCGCTGTCACCAAAGAAAATTATAATCCCACCGCTGTCACCAAAGCGGTTGATTTTAAGAAATTAATTTTGTTTTTTCTAATTTTTCTATATAACGAACTATTTAAGCCAAGAAATTGTTAAATGTAATTTTTTTTTATTTTATAGCTGATCATTTTAGTTTATCTGAAATCCCACCGCTGTCACCAAAGAGGTTTAAAAAAAATCTACTTCAATATCACTATATAACCAACAATTTAAGTCAAGAAACAAAGTGCACAACTTGAACTAAGGAACATTAAATTCCAATAATTGATCCTAATGGTTTGAATTTATCGTAAAATCAATTTAAGGTTAGGTTTCTTGCGAACAGTGCACACAATTATTGAATTTTAAACAATAAACTTATTTGTATATCTTACATAATCTTACCTATAAGCAAATATACAATATACGTTTGCATAAAAAACGACAAACAAAAGGAAAATTTATAATAACAAAAGCAAAAACATATAACATGACTGGATTATTCACCGCAAAACAACAAAACATAAACTGTTTTATATAATAATAATAATATGTAAAGAACAATATAACAACAACTCCTATATAGTCCTATATAGAACAACAACAAAACATTTTATATATAAGTTGTTGCCAAAGCGAATAAGAGAGGTGTGTGAACTTCGGTAATAGAACACGAAAAACAAGACGCTGAAAACTAACTAGGTATATACATAAACTTTGCGTTATAAAAGTACATAAATGTTATAAAAGGAATATATATTTATAAGCTCACATATATACCTATCATATAATACTTTGAACATAACCTAAAAGCAAGATGCCATATATGTGTGTACACCGTATACGTAGTATATACAACAACCATTATTGTTATTATTATTATTATACTCAATTCATTCAATTTATATTCATATTACCTTAAAAGCTACAACTTTACAAAATAATATTTCAGAATAATTAATATAATTTAATTAGCATAGATGTTAATTTGGTGTTATGTGTGTGCTAAAAGTTTTATTATAGTCAATTGAATTTTATATTGTATAAAGAATTATATTTTAAAATAAATATTTTCTTTTTTGATGCTTACATTATGATAATCATTTGCATTAGCACTTAGCACACTATATATACGTATTATACTTATATATAGATGGCTGTACACATAACTAATCTTAGCTACTGGAATTGGTTTATTTTTATTTAAATAGATATAATATTATATAATAATTGGAGTTTTTTTTATTAATATCTTTTTAAAGCCCAAAGTATAATGTACTTCGATAAACTTCAACCGATTTTTAGGTGAATATGTTTGTATATAATATTTTTATAAGCTTTAAGCTCCCTAATATTTGCTAAAAATTCAGGATTATTAACTCTTATGTCAGTTTTTTTATATTGTTCGTTCCGTCATCAAACGACCATCGTGTTCGGATTCGGATTTGGAAAAATGCCTGATTAATACGATGTCCAGCAATCTGTATGGTGAAGGTCGCGGAAGAAGAAAGATTGGGATAAATTTCAGACATTTAAAATTTAAAGTATTACGTTGGAGGAAAGTTTATGAACCACGTCTTAGTACGAATCTTTCAACTAACGATTACTACTATTACATAACCTCAATTTTTTTTTATTTAATGGACTCGCCAGTATATACTGGGTTAAATTTTAAAATTATTTTTGGCGATATCGGTGCCCAGTGTACTGGCGAGTACATGAGATTTGTCAAATTGTGTATTTCAAGTTGGCCCGTCGATATTGTGATTTTTTTAGTGGTCGTTAGTTGAAAGATTCGTACTAAGACGTAGTTCATAAATTTAAAAATTTAGGAACAGGCTAATCGATCAACGAAAAGTGAATATTTTTGTAATATAGTAGTTCATAAACTTTCTTTATTACAAAATCTCATGTAATAGACATTAAGGTGAAAAATATTAGTCAAGCATAACTGTCTACTACTTATCTATGTATCTATCTATCTATCTATAATGTTTCTTAATAAATGATGTTTGTATTGACTTTTTTAGAGTTAAGTCGTATGCGGTTGGGTTCGAAAATGGGCAAAATAATTCCTATTCCCAAAAAAGTGTCTCCCAAACTTTTGTCCGATTTTCGTCCCACGTGGTCAAATCTATGACCATCTATCTATGTTCAAATTTGCTACTATCTTCAGCGCAATATGAGTTCAGATCATACCACAGTACAGTTACAGCATTTTTTTAAGTTGACTACTGATGATGTCGGCTGTTGTCTGGTGAAAAAATTTAGTAAACCTTTTATTTTTCTGCATTTTACCAAGGCTTTTGATAGCATTAATCATGATTTTCTATACCTAAAACTCATTAAAAAATTTAAGTTTTCAATGTCTGTAGCCAATCTTATAAAACCGTATTGAACACAAAGGTATCAAATGGTCGACTGTGATGGTGATGTATCAAGCTTGCTTAAATTATTATCTAATGTGTCTCAGAGCTTCGCTCTCGGACCAATTTTGTTTTCGGTTTTCATTAATGTTCTCCCTTATTTGATCTATGTTTCCAATTGATCTGAAGTGAATAATCTTTCATTGAACCCTAAGAAAACTCAACGTTTTGTTATTTCTGCTGCGAAAATCATCCTTTTCTCTAAAGTGAGGGAGCAGAGGAACCATTTTACCTTTTTTTTCTATCTTATTCCATGGTTTTTATTGACGACATATCAAAGGTGGAGTGTTGTCAGAAACTCGCTCTAAAGCCATATTTTTTGGTTGATCAGTAAGGCAGATTTACACTTTATGAGGAACCTTATCTGTTGGTATCATATAGGCGGATCAACAGCTTAAAGTGACTTCCATGACAACCACTGAGACACTTTTCCTGAATTAAAAATAAGCTTAAGTACATTGTACTCCAAGCTTTTCAAATATGCGTGGTTATTGCGCCGACTATATATTATAATTGAATAAATTAAACTTCTAAAATTGACATCTCAGTTATTATGTAATGTGTTAAATGTGTTAAATTGAAGAAAAAAAATCGCAAAAATTATAAATCATTTAAAACATTATTGATTTTAAATAATATTGTTAACTTAAACAATTAGATAGTTTTATTTTTAATATATATTTATTATTTAGATTTTATTGTAAAATAGTTGTAGGAAAACCCGAGCATGTGACTGTATGTGATAGTTTAGAAAATAAACTTATTTCACTTTATTTGTTAAATTATAAAAGATTATTTATTGATAAAACTTTTTTTACATAATAATTAAAACGGATAAGCTTTATATTTTTTGTATGTTATTTTTCGTAAAATATGGCTATCTTAACATATTTTCGTAATTTTGTTTTTTTTAAGTAATTAGAAATAGAACAATGGTATCCCACCGCTGTCACCAACGTTTTTGGTTTTGAAAAAAAAATATTTCACATTAATAACTTTTATAGGCAATATGACAATCAAGTGAATTAAAATCTTTTAATAACCAACATTTTTTCACATAAAAATTAAAATTGTTTACTAAACATTCCAAAGACATGTATATAAAATACAATATTCAAAACTATGTCGGTCCATTCAAATGCGGATTAATTAATTTATTCTTGAAACTCAATAAAGCCAAAATGCGAGAATTGGAAAATTATGTCAAATTCAAATGACTGGGCGATATAATTTCGTATACAATTTAAACCCAATAAAAAAGAACCTTCAATAAGTCATATTATATAATTTATATCAAACATCCTTTCTCTAAATTGATATACGAAATGAAATTTTGATTTTGAACCGCAACACAATAGACCATAAATAAGCATATGTGTTGTTTTGCCAAATTTATCTAGAAAATATAATTCAAATGAACTTCACATTCCTGTATATATAGTTTATATTAAATTTTGCCATATATCTAGTTATGTGTGTAAACCTTTTCTATTTATATGTATATGGTTGGAAAACCAAAATTCTACAAGATAATTTCAATATAGTAGTTCCATATATATACCGCACTGCCACCCACTTTTGAGGTAACTTGCCTTCTGTACAGGAAAATATCTATGCCTAGCTATTTTACCGTCCTTCAGTCGGCAGATAATATTATATTTATTAAGTATTATGATTACAAATTAATTCCCATTCAATCCACTGACTATACATATACTACATCGAATATATTATTTTAAATGTCTGACAATAATATTAAAGATATTTCATATCCTCTAAATATATAGGAAATATAATAATATGACATTCTATAAAACAATCTACGTGATGTTTGAAAAGGTATCCTGCACAATATGAAGAAGTCTATATAGTTTTATATACTTACGTATTGTTGTTTTGCACAAAACAAAAGCCCGGAATCATTGCGAAGTACAAAAACAGATTTGAATTAGTCAAAGCTTTGGATGTATTATGTGCTGCTGAATTTGATGCTAAAGGCATTTTTTCGTATATTAAGTATGATTGTTGTTGTTTTTGATGGTGAAGTGGAGCAATTTTTCTCATATAAACTACCAGTTAGCTACTTATAGGTATGTATTCGTATAGATGCAGCAAAGTACTTTTATCTATGATTTTCGAAATTTCCAAGAGCCATGTATGTACCAGAAAATCATTCAAATTGAATGAATTTTCTATTTTATTAGAAATGAAGAGCAGAGGATAATGTGTAAATAACACAATTAAGTCGTATATAGGAAAATTTGGGATTTATTTATCGTATAGCTATAAAGTATTTGCGTTATGCAAATTATTAAAATGGGTTATAAATAGAACATTCAATATGCGGAGACTTTGCAAAAGTTCTAACTTTTTTCTACAATTTGTTTAGTCCTATAATGAAATTATGAAATTTATATACGTCGCTTACTAATTTACATCTGAGATAATCCCTTTTACTCTTAAATCAAGAATATGCTGATTTTAATTACCTTTAATTTGATGATTTAATATTGATATGTGTGGGTTAGCCAGTTTGGAGCAGTGCTTAAGTCGTTGGTATGTATAATCAAGATGTTGTAAGTTCAATCCCCGGTCTTGGAGTATTGGACCCGATGATGATAATGAATAATGATATATGTATAGGTTAAAAAAAAGTTGAGTTGCCAGATGTACTCTTTTATTATTTTCTATTATTTTACTTCTTTGAGACCGCTTGTACTCCTCTTCTAAATGCAAATTTTGATCATTTTGTATGACAACGTATATACACCTTTCGTATTGGCTAATATTAATTTTTCAAAAATGGGACGTTGTTTTCTGTTTTATTTGTATTATTAATAAAAGAAATTCACGTCAACTTTATTTCATTACAAAAACTGTATAAAAAATTCCGTTTTCACAAAAAATTGCTTAATTTTCTCCGCATATTACACAATTTTTGATGTAATCTAGGGATAACTTTTATGTTAATTTAGCTAAAAATGTCGCTTAATTTTCAAATTAACATCTTTTGTAATTTATATAAAATCTGAAAAAGAAAAACTTTCCCCATAAGGGATGCCATTTTTCATGCGGTAAGCGTGTCTTTTTTTAATACATTTAGTTAAACCTTTTTATAAAATTTAGGAACAGGCTAAGCGATCAACGAAAAGTGAATACTTTTGCAATATTATGTGGCTCCAGCTATTCG